>JAVSBS010001724.1:0-20591 GCA_033124195.1 Coracias cyanogaster
GAGTGAGGAAAGGAATGAACAACCACCATCTAACCAGACTGCAGATTCACTTTTGCATTACTGTAATAAATAAAAATTTACATATGATGCGCTCTCATGGTCACAAACAGTCACTCACCCTGTTCTAAGTCATAGACAGTTAGAATATTGAATCTGAAGTCTACATGCTGTATGTTGTTCTTATGCCTTCACTTAGGCTTGAATCAATTTCTCCGTTTTCTGTGAAAAGCACAGAAGCACAGAAAATGATGGAGAAATAGGACTAGAACGTACTTTAGGAGGTTTTTCTCCTGCCTGCCTCCAGGTATCAGTGCTACCTGTGCTGTTTCTCCCAGATGTTTTCTAAGGTGTTTCTACAACTTAAGATGAGGGAGATTGTCACGTCCTCAAGCACTCCATCCCAGTCTTTCACTGTTCCTTCTTTCTTTCTCTCTTAATTGCTACTCTGCAATGTTCATCACTGTATTTCAGGCCAATCATCTCGTCATGTCCAGCACAAGCACAGAAGACAGGTTCTTTTTTTTCTTAAAATTAGTCAAGAAAATGTATCACATAAACAAGCACATCACTGAAACCAATTATTCTCTAAACAAAATATAAAGGATAAATATTAGTCACTATTTAAACGCTTTCCTTTTGACACCAATTCCAAGTCCTCCACTAACAGAAATTACTATCTCTCTTACTCTTAAGAAGTTGAAAACTTGTCTTCCAAAATGAAAATGTGGCAGTTTAGATGTTCTTCTGAAAGTTTAGTGCCTATTCCTACAGTGTCTCAAGATTCCTGTGAGACAATTAAGTATAGATTTTTACTTAAAAAACAGCTTTTCATTTTCTGGTGACTAGACAAATGAAATGTTTATGCTGATGACTCCATCCCAATCCCTACAGAATTTTGTTTATACTAATTTAATACTATCAAACTATATGAAGAGTATAAAAGCCAAGACAAAAAATACAATAATTCATACAAGGCTTTTATTTTTAATACATCAAACTAAGTATGGTTTTTATGCAACAAACATTTAGCTTTATTAGAATTATTAATGTTCTTATAACAGGAAAATACCCAGGGGAAAAAAGATTAATTTATGTATTCAGCTATGTATTCTAGCTGCAGATATAGCACTGTACTTGAAGAGCCAATTGGTATTTGCCTTAGGACTCTTATAAGCACTTCTGGTGTATCTAATCACTTTTCGTACTAATCTGACATTCTTATTTGAGAAAATTTCAATCTGCAGTTGTAGTATTCAGGTACGAAGTTTTCACATTGCTTCCATTTGGCTACCTTTCTAAAATACTGGATTGGGAAACACTTTAGTGGTAATCAACTTCATATTCATCTATGCTCTCTATGCTTAGCAGTGCCTCAAACTGCACCAAGACCCAATGAAATCTTTGGGGGTCTTCCCATTAATTTCAGTAGCATTTGGATCAGATCATACACATTGCATCATGTTATCCATGTGAATCAGTGTTGTCTCCAACTTACAAGCTCTCTTCAGGTGTAATCATATCACTTATTCTCCTTAAGGCAGAAATAATGAAACCTAAACTAATGGTAATAACATAAACCAGGAACCTAGAGAGATGTTAACAGCTCAGGAAAGCAATGTAAGCAAATACTTTGCAATGGAACCTCTCTTTCTCTTGATTCCCTCAACTTCCATTACTGTTAAAATTAATCCACATTATTACTCTCAAAAATCCTTGCCTAATCAGGCAAAACATCAGGTATTAGTTAGGAATGCCACAATCAACTACAAAACAGCATCCCTTTTCCTGTTCATAAACATAGAGTGCCAGAGGGAAGGAATTGAAAAAGATACTTTCCATTATTTTACTTCAGTGGCTTTCTTATTTTTATTTCTTATATATTGCCTATTTCATATTTATGATGCTTAAAACAAAAAAGAAGCTGTAAAGAGACACAGCTGGAAAACACCAAAGTGCCAACATTGAAATGCAAAAGAAAATGATCAGCCAGCTATATTTTCAGTGAGACGGTGTTTGCCATTAGAAATACAAAACTGCTTACTAAAATACACATACTGCTAGATCTGCTGTATTCATATAAACTCCTCCTCACTCTGATAGAATACCAAGGAGTATTATGGATGAAATCACTACTGAATTGCTAACAGTTAAAGAAGAAAGTTGGGTATGTAGTTAAGTACTTTGTCAGGGCATGCTACAATTAAGTATGTGCATGTGGTAACCTGTGTGCAGAATACTGCTCTTTCAGGACAAGCCTCAGTGACTGATGAAAGGAATTAATTACCCTCAAAGTCATTTTGATGTGTAAGTTTGTTGCTTCTAGCAGCAAAAATGCTACACGCCTTTTATCACTGCCTGTATTACTGGAATCTGCAGATAAAGGCCACCTTCATGTATAGCTGTACGTTGCTGCTAATCAGTGTAGCGTCTGAGCTTCTTCCAGGAAAAATCAGTACTGCCAGGGAGAAATCCCTTACGAATTCTGTGGCTATGCATATAGCAACATTTTGCATGTTGCAAAAACCAGGGAGTTGAAGGCAATGCAAAACACACCATGTCAAATTATCAGCGTGGTTCTTGCCCACAGTCTGCAGGAGCAGATGTTTCTGCTCACTGTCTTCTTAACCCCATGATCTGCTGCTGGGACAGCACAGTACCCTGCAGCCCTCGTGCGGAAGGAAATGTTCAACATCTGGACAGACGTCCCAGCAGAGAGTTAAACACTAGCTAGCAACCTGTAATAGGATCATTAGAGGTTTAGAGGAGCTGCAGAATAGTAAGAATAATGAATAAATGGAAGACTGAAAAGATTTCTTTATCATTGGCTAACAGCACTACCTGTAGAAAATTCAATGAAGAGACAAAAATGGAGTGGTAAGATGAGGCTAAAAGGCCTTCAGAAAGGGACGTGGTATGAATAACAATGTAGAAGTGTAAATACTTACAAAAATTGAACCAAACCAGAGGTTCTTTTAAAATTGGCTGTCTCTCATGCAGTTTTGGTGTAGGGAAGACTGCAGTGCCCCTAACAAATTTAGTTGCATAACCAGATTACATCTCCAATTAAGAGATTTTAGAAAACAGTCTTTCCTGGAAGTCCTGTATTTTCTCCTGTGGGAAACTGTGTGTGAGCAGCATGACTAATGAGGACAGTAATAACACCTACTACTTCTAGCAAAGTTATTCTTCCTTTTCTGTCACCTTTGCCTTAATAGGAATAGCTTTCTTATCTGTCTATTATTTGTGTGAGATTTTCTGCCAAGAAATTCTCCAGCCTTCCAGACTCCATAATATGCTTACCATTGCAGGTCTTTAATTCTAGGTGCAGTATTAACTATGGGCTCTTTCATTTGCATTTAAATGCCCAGTACGAAGTTCCAGCAAAACAGATTGTGAGGTTACTGTGTCAAGCAGCAACAGATTTCTGCACTGTCCTGCTGTTAAGTGAAGGCTCCACACACAGCTCGCTCTTGGTTTATCTCAGACTGTTGTATTACTCTTTACAGAGCATCACTGTTAAATGCCTCTTGGTTCTCCTGGCAGGTACTCGCAAACAGAGAGCAGAACAAGCACTCCAGCCCAGGCTCCAAGCAAACTCATATTTCATGTACAACCAGTATGTTTGAACTGACTGAGCCAGATCCTACTTGGAGAGAAGTTGACAGCAGCTTTGCCAGGATCCAAGAAAGCGGAGACCTGGCACTGACAAAATCTTTCCTTAATCTTCAGCGCATTTACCAGTGTTTGTTCTCTGTCAGATATGTTAAGACCATTCTTTCTGCAAATACTTAAAGAAAAGCTTGGACAGCAGTTGAGCTTAAACTCCAGCCTGCTGTTCTCACTGTGTCCCCTGTGCTAACATGAATACTTGAGAAGCTATAAAGCAACCCAAACTAAGGAACTGCTCCTGCGTAAGACCAGCATAGCAAAGAAACACGGTGTGAGGCACAGCCCCTGCCTGACCAAGGGCTCTGTGTCAGACCATCCAGGTCCTACCCAAGGCACACAGTGGTTGCAGAAGGAGTGGCAACGAAAGTGCAAAAGCAGGGAACCGGGATGATTTCTCACCAGCAACTGTGGCAGCTTTTACCTGATTAAAGCATTCATGAAACTCCAGCTTGCATTTACTTCCAACATTTTAATTCTTTGAATATATATTCCCAAATTACACTTGCTGGGCTAGGTTACAAAGGAAGATTTTTTTTTCTCCTTGCCTGGGACAGAAAGACTGTTGATTCAGTAAGGGCAGCAGTTGCAGGATAACATGGTATGTGATAGCGAGAAATGTTTCAGAACTACATATTTTACTGACAGACTACTGCATTTTTTTCTTCCCTACATATGAAGATTAATTGCTTACAGCAAGTCACACTTCTCCTCCATTCACCAGCAACATGAACTACTGGTAGTTAATTACCAGTACCACGTACTTATCTGCCCTACATCATCTAGTATATGTTCATTCGCTCCAAGTACAGCATTTCATAAGCAGAGCATACACAAAGCAGATGATCACAACTTGCTCATGGTTGAATCACAACCCTAAGCAGGCAACATACAATCTTAAATGTTCTTTGCACAAAAAACCATTAGTCTATCCATAATAGTTTTTGAAGCTGGATCCTGCTAAAATCACAATTGCTTACACTGTATTTGCAGCATGCTGTTCTCCCACACCACCAAAATCATTGCAGCTCCTTTCAGATTAAAGATCCGTTAAACTTCTTGGACTAAAATTCAGAATCTGAGTCTAAAAATCCAACACCTCTTCAACACCAGACAGAAACAACTTCAGATGAAACATCACATTAAGTATCTTAAAGCTGTTACAAAAAAAATGTTGGATAAAAAGGCATGAACAACAACAGCTTAATCCAGCCCATGTATCAAACCCCCCTTCTGGAACGGGCATGACTCCACTAATTACAACCTCAAAGAAATTATCATTATGGGAACAGACAGGTACCCCAGGCGCACCAAGACATTTCATCCGAATGCGTGCTCCTCCCGCCAGCCCATGCCTTGGTGGCCGCCTTCCATCGACCTACCCCACGGGGAGCGGCGGTGCTGGAGTGACTGAGACATTGAATAATCGCCGCTGTCAACGTGGGAGGCGACAGAATGAGCAGACTCCCTGGATGGTGTTAACAAACCTGCTAAGGAGACAAATGCCTTCAGCTGCACTTTCACACTCTGGAATTGGTTTCAGTATAAAACTAAACCTCACTTGTAAAAAGCCTAATCTGTAAGAGGAGTACTGATGCTTAACCTTAGAGCATTGAATTCTCACCTTCCTCTTGAGAAATAATGGAAGTTTCTGTACTGCATGTATGGCTTCCCCCCCATAATTTCTGAAACATTCAAAATACTCTAGGCTGCACTTTCAAATAAACCAGCTCAGTTACTGAAAAATGATATTTTACCTGTTCAATTGGCCAGAGAAGACACACCGTACAAAAAACTCAATCATTTTTCACACATGCAGCAAATAATTTACTTTGCAGAAAAGCATTGTACTGAATATTCATTCACTTTTCTAGAGGTTATCTAGGGGTCTGAAATTTGTTGGAGTAATTGTGAGAAAACCATGGCCTTTGTCTGAAACGCTGTACAACACATGACAGCCTCAAGCAAAACATCTGATACAACTCCCACTGAACTACCACATACTCGTATTATTTTTATACTTCAGAGGACTTCTAAAGTCAATATAAAAACAAATATTAAATTCCTTTATCCTCCTTTGTATGTATGTGCTATTACTGACAAATGCTCGATATTTCACCAGTTTATTCCAAAGCCCAGTCTGTACTTTATCTGATGTTACTGTGAGGAACAAATGGGAATGATAATCCCCGAGTCTTTTTCTGCTATCCAAAACTCTCATGAGCTTCTCCCAGAAACATATGAATCAAGCAGCCATGGCAGGCTTCACCATATAGACTTCTGTGAATTGCTTTCAGTTGCTAATAATTTAGTTGACACAGCATTTTTCACATGGATTTGCATGAGATGATGGAAAACTACCGGTACCAGTAGAGAAGCCCATTGGGATTCTTAATCATCAATAGCAAGACTCCAGCTGCTATAGCAGGTCTTCAGCCTGTGAGCAGATCACCTTGCCTATTTAGACCCACTACTTGTGTATCTGTGATTGCTCCTACTCCTCCTGGCAAGAAAAATATGTTGGAAACAGCTGCTATTCCTCCTTGTGCTGCATCCCCTCAGTGGGAGGAAGGCCGAGAGGGTTGCCAACAATGTAATGGCCTAGCTGAAGCCAGCTTTTTTTACATGACTGCAGCCACACAGCCCAGTCTTGCAGGCTGCCACTGCCTGCAGGTGAAGAACCGTAGATGAGCACCAGTCCTTGTAGGATAAGGACCCACAGTACTGCCTTTTCCACCACGAACTACCTCAGAGGTAAATAACACTCTAAGCACTTGATTTCATTCAGCTGCAATACAAAAGACGACCTAATCCAATCATTAACAAGGTCCAGAGGCATATTTTCACTATTGACAGCAAGTTACATCATGTCCAAACATTTTCAAGCACTGATACCTGGAACTAAGGATGTAGTTCTCCACTCACTTTAAGCCAGTATCATCATTTTTTGAGTTACCAGAAAAAAAGTCTTGGCCTTCCTTTGTTCTGCCTTTTCACTCATATGAGGTGGATGAGGTAGCAGATCTGGCTGAGTTAATCTGGAGTTGTTTTCTAGTGTCACCTACTGTGTAGCTGCATAAAACCGTACATCAGCAAAAAGGCGGTTATGGAGGAGAGAGGTCAGGGGTCCCTTCAGCAACAGTTTGCCTTCTGTTGGCTTAAAAGACTTTTTACAGTACTTAGTCAAAACTGCCCAGCCTGAAAAACGACATCCAACCCCAAACACAACAGATATACAATCTGTTAAGAAATCCATGGTACTAGAAAGAACATCTCTGAAGTCTTTGAGAGCACGTTACAAGATACAAAAGACCATTGCTCCTCAACTGCCAGAGCTATAAGTAAAAGCGAACACAACTTTGAAATTCTGTTTTACCTTGTACCAAAAAAAAAAAAAAAAGGCTTCTGATTTCCTAGAGAGCGTAGCATCATTAATACACTGCAGTCATGTAATAATATTTACAGGCATCCCAATGTTGGTCCAGTATTTTCTCAATATAAAAGAAACTTTTCCAAAACATCCTCTGGACCATTTTGTTATCTACAGAAAAACACCTACACAAAAACATGTGTAACACTGCATTACATTTATTGCTTAGTGTGCTTCAGATAAGTCAAACTTCACTTTCTTGTGCCTGTTACAGCACTTAACAACCAAGTAGTGTCCAATCACAGGAATCAACTGAAGCATGAAACCTGTCTCTACAGCATCCACTCCTCCTGCATATTACAGTATCATCCAGTTGAACCAAAAACTATTGTCATCAGTGGATTCATTTTGAAATAAAACATAAATGGAGGACTTGTTGCTGTGCCATTCTCCAAAGGACTTCCCTGCAGCAGTATGCCTTCCCTAAAAAATGCCTTTGTAAATGGAATTATTTTGTTCTAGAGGATGAATAGGTTTACATGTCAGGTCAGTTACTCGAGCAATTTTTACCACTGAGAAATCCAAACCAGTATATAATCAGCCAAAGCAGACATGTGAAACCAACAGATAATAACTATGCTGGAAATGTCCTAGATTGATGAGAATACACACAAAAAAGCTAATCTATTTTCATGGTCAATATTACTGTATGATGGCACATTCACTCAATGCTTCCCAAATACAACCTGGCTCCAGTTCCCAACTAGCAAGCCAGCACATTGAACACTAAAATCATCAGTCACACGTCAGAAGTACATTTACAAGTATCAGTAAGTCAATTCAGCACAAACACTGGACTCAAAGTTTTGACAGTTCTTACTGCCTTAGCACCTGAGAAATGAAAATATCTACATCACTACTTAAAGACTGTTTCTCATATTTAAAAGAATTCCTAATTTTACATCTTCAGAGGGCTGCTAACTGCAAACTGCATAAAATTCTCAATTTATCATCAAGTAAACAAGTCCTTGTCCATACAATGCTATGAGATACAGTTGCATGAGAGAAGGAGATCAAGGAAAGCCCACTTCAAATGAGAAGAGCGAGAAGAAAGGGAGGCAAACACACAATATCCTGATTAAGACCCACGAGAAGAAAGGGAAGAAACCACGCAATATCCCAGTTTGAGACCCATCCACCATAGACTTGGCAGAAAAGAGGAGCTTTGCATGGTGAATGGAAAAATAACAAACTTGAGCTGTGGTGGAGGGTCAGTGGGAACCAGCTTCATAATCCTACCATGGAATATACTTGAGTATACATGGACAAATAAATACAACTTGGGAATAATTTTAGATACAGTTCCTAAGTTAGTCTGTATATATATATACACGTATAATTTACACAGTGAAAACATTTGCATTTGGTACTTATTAGAAAACTTTCATCACAAGGGAAATACTAGTATGGGAGCCAAGATCACATTAACAGGATATAAACTGTTCAATGGGATAGTAATACTTAATGAAGTATAGAAAACTAGAAACAGGTCTTTAGAAAAAAAACATTTTTCCTCTCAGATTTGGTAGAAAGACTGGTATTAATTGCCAAAATTTTAAACTGGATACTTACTTTTTCAACTGGGGTATTTTCTTCACTCGTTACGCTTGCTTTTCTTGATTCGTTTTTTGTTCTGCTCAGCCTCCGGGACACTTTTTCTCTAAGCAAAGTGGCATATCCAATGTGTTCATAGATGGGGTTTGTTGTCATTTTGGAAATATACTCAGAAGCCTTTGTTTCTATATACAGTGTTATCAAGCCATCTGTAACTAGATCATGGATTGATTCAAATCTTTTCTCCCCAACGAAGTGCTTCCCATCATAGAACAACCTGTAGTTTAAGGTCTGGTTACCAAATCTGCAAATACCAAAACAAAAGGAGGAACAGAAGAAAGAGAGAGGGAAGAGTGAAGGAAAGAATTTATATTGGCAAAACACTCAGGAGGTAATTTTGCTGATGATTCTATGTATCTGGATTATGTATGAAATATGCATGTGGTGGCACCTGGAGCTCTGTGGATACACCAACTCAAGTTCAAACCTAAACCTGACTGCATTACATTGACTGGGCTACAGAACCAAGGCTAATACCCCATAAAAAGGCACATGATCCAGACATTTGCGGTTTAAATCTAAATCCTAAAGGGACTACCACAGCAATCAGAAAGGCCCATTTACATTGACAAGACCTTGTACTGGGATGTGTAACAGCGATAAGGGCTTTTCCATACCAAAATGTTTCTGAGATGGAGAAACAATGTTTAATTACCTTGAGTATATTTGCAATCAGTGAAAAGAGAGGGGCATCTCTAGCACATAATTCAAATCTTAAGGGTCTCAATCACCCTCTGGCAGGAAGCCAAGCTCCTAATTCAGGGGCCCAATTAAACACCCAAACTTTGAGTGATAACGCTGGCCCTACGCAGCTACTCATGGCAGGTGCAAATCTATGGGGTTTTCAAAAGTTTTAAAAAGCAAAGTGCTGTAGCAGCACATTCAGTGTATAACACTGATGTTGGAATCCCATTCTTGATTAAGGACTTGAAGATCTGACTGACGTTAGGTAAAACGGTCCTTATACTGGATCAAATGTGGATGTCTCTGCATACTTTGTTGAGCATTCAAACCAAATTATTTAAGCCTCTTATTTTTTCACCCCCATTTTCATAAGAATTCCCAATTTACTGTCAAATTCAGTTCATGATTTTACAAATAATCGTTCAGATGGATGTAGAAATCATGCTGTTGTGTCAAAACAACAGGCATTTAGCCATAATACCCATCCTTTGGTAGTTTTTTAATTCTTTATTTTGAAACCTCTTTCAAAAAATCTTTAAAAATTACATTTGTTTTTTTTCAGCTGACAAAATTTGCTTTTAATTTATACCACTTTTTAGTTGGCATGACTCATCAGCTTTCTGAGCTCTACTGTCTGCACATCAATAGAAATTCTGAGGATGATTTCAGCACCATATCACAGCTACTTGGGATAACTCCTTAAAGGACCTTTCCTACTGGCTTACCAGCAGAAGGGTGAAAATGTAGACTTTTATTTTGTGTATATCCCACAGAAGTAATAATGCTATAAAAATTGAAAAATATTGCCAAGCAGTTTGTTTCATCAAAACCCAACAGAATATCTGGTCCTCTTGCTTCTAATCCATGGCAGCTTTAAGACTGTTGCGTGGGCAGGTTTTGAATGGCAAAGCTGAGCTGGGAAAGGCACCAAGGAGGGGCAGTGAGGTTGTAAGACTGAATTTTTCATTCAGCTGAATGGCAGACTCTTATTTCTTTGAACAGCAGCATCTCATGTTTCACACTGTATAGAGCAAGCTTGAACTCCTGTTAGGAATTCCAGCTAGGGAAGAAAACTGAAGCCTGGTATGCTGCCTTTGACAGCTTGTCATCCACCAGACTTCATGATTCTCCAGGTTTATCTAGGATTATTATTGCCCATAGTTGCTGATGTTTGCGTACAACACATCACTGAGCTCAGAGGATAATCCGGCTGTGTCCTCTGCCAGGACACTCCCTTGTTTTGTACTCCTTCACATCTCCTACAAAGTTTTCAAGCAGAAGCTCCATCTTTACAACACTCAACTCTAGGTAGGAAAAATTTTGGAAATGGGCACAGTCTGCATCTGAAAAAGGACTTCTTAGCTAAGTGCTAAAAGAGTGACAGAATATTGCAGTACTGCGATCGTCAAACTGCTGACAAGAGGGTGTAAAATCACTCTGACACCATGAAGTGGATTAAGCAACAGTGGATAGCAACTTCACCCAAAAGGGACTGATACAATCCCTTCCATTAAACACATTTGCATTTGATCTATAAGCCTCTATTAAAACAGCATTTACCTGAGAGCAAGAGTATAGCAGCCAGGTTGCCGCTGGCTTTCTCTAAGAATATATGCTCCTTCTACGCCAGCAAGTATTTCATCTGCTTGCTCCCGAGAAATGATCCCGTGAAACCTAAGGGAAGACATTTCAGTGACTTACAGAACAATCCAGCCAGAAACACCTCCTCCTTCACCCCAGAAACCATCTGAAAACTTGTGCACTGCAGAGCACCATGGTCTAAGCCATCAGGATGGAGTTCAAGCATCTAAAAGTGGCAGGACAATCATCTAGCCTGTGCAAGTCCAGCACAGAGGGAAAACAAAAATTACACTGTGTATGTAGTTTCAGTCAGTGACACACTCAGCCACACGCTGCAACTATTTTCTTTAAATGCCCCATCTTTTCTCCTCTACTAGTCTATGCACCTTGTCTTTGTATCCTCTCTAGGGGCCTTACAACAGAACTGAAAACTAAGCACAAAGGCATTTTTTTAAATGGACATGACTTTAAATTAAAATGAGAGGTCATCCTTATCAGTTTTGCTTTATTTTTACATTAACATTGCTTCCTCAAAATTTTAGGGAAACTGAGGCAAAAAAGGCAATAATTATTCAAAAATGTATTCTGCATATATTAAAATAGAAGAGGATACAGAGTAGCCTTGAGAAAAATACTGTCATCTACATTTCAATGAGTTCCTCAATCAGTGTTGGGAAAAAAAAGCAATACTTCTCTGATTCTTTTGTCTTTGCTATTTTAAGAAAGAAAGAGGCCTCAGGAAGCAAAATAACCTTATGATAATCAATATTTAGCAGTGGGTTTTCCATAAGTAAAAATGCAGACTTTACAGAAGTATTAGCACATTTTGCGAGCTGGTAAGTCTCTGTGGGTCTCCTCAGAGGTTTTGAAAATTTCTGTTTTTGCTGCTGTCTGAAAAATGGCACTATTTCTAGATGATCTCCAGAGGTCCCTTCCAACCCCTGCCATTCTGTGATTCTGTGACTAAAATGTACTAGCCTTCAGCATTTCCTCTTTTCTGACAATACATATGAAGTGGCACATTTCTAACACTGCCTCTGGCTCAGTAGTGAAAGAGAAGAAAAACACACTGGATGTAAATACAAGTGGTGTTCCGTTCTCTTTATGTTGTCTCTTCACAGCTAATAAATGTTGAAAATACTAGGTTTAGGTGATCTTTCCAGAATGAATTTCTTTTCAAAATGACGTAAATGCATTTATACTTTCTGTCTGTACATGTGGGGCACACAATCATTTATTGCCACATCCAAACCAAAACAAGCACCCCCTAGATGACATAATTTAACCAGGCTTTACCAGTAAGCAATTCATAACTCTAGTTAAAAATAACGAGCACAAGCTATTTGCCACTAGAAGCTCAGTATAAAATACAGCAGGGTTTAGGTTAGATTATAGGAAAAAAAGCCTCCTCGTGATCAGTTTAAGAAATCACTGGGACAGGAGGCTACCTGGGGCACCCGTGAAATCCAAGCTGTCTCATGGATATTTTTGGGACATTTTTACAAAAGGGCATAAAACCAGCTTGTACCCCATGAACTCAGATGCCTGCCTCTGACAGCAGCCAACACGAAATGCTTACAGAAAGAGTACAGGCAGCAGTGACACGTCTCTGGCCATCCATCGCTGGAATTTGTGTCTGATCAGCTATGACCTTACCCTTCATGAATGTCATGTATAAATTCTTTAAGACCTTTACGCTTTTGGCCTCCACAGCACCGTGTAGCAATGAACTTGAGAGGAACTCTTTGCCAGTCCTTCTCTTGGACACCCGCTGAGGAAGACCTGTTCATTTTCCTCCAATGCAGGAGCTGCATTCCTTTGCTCCACCATTGCTGCATTTCGCTGTATCCTTCATTTCATCTATAACCTTTCTCAAAATGAGGGAGAAGGAATGGACAGAGAGGGACCAGACCTACATGCACTATTTAAAATGCAGCCACGTCACAGATTTATATAGTAATAGAATTACATTTTTTTCTGTTTCTTTCCCTAGAAATTCCTGATTCTCTTTCCAAGCACTACTGAGCACTGAGTCAACTGCTTTTATAGGACTGTCCCAGTGCTTCTGAAATCTTCTTTCTGAATGATAATAACTAACGTGATCTTGCCTGGGCAGGTTCACTGAGGTGACTCCTTACAGTTCTTGCCAGCCCTGCTGCTCCACAAACCCAGTGTGTGTCAACAGCCCGGCAGGTTCCTGGATAAGAGACTGTGGTGAGGGCTTTACAAGTCCTGCTGTAGGAAGTGTGATGAGTTATTCAGGTATGTACTGTCTTCAGCTCTGTTACTCTAGTGGCTAGATCTGAATTCTCTGTTGTTAAAGGTAATATTTTAAAAATTAAACTTCAATAATTAGGGGCAAAGCTACTGGCTCTTGAGGTTTTTGATGGTAGAAAAGGATCATTAAACACAGATGATGTGTCTGAGATGGAAGAAGAAAATAGAATACAGGATCTAAGCAATTTAGCTAGAGATAAGGGCTAGGGCCTCAGCAGATTAGTAAAGGTCAAATGCCAGATCTGGGTGGCTGCTGCAGTGGCTATGCCCTTCAACTTCACCTGCCCAAAACTCCATGCCAATGCAGGATATGCCCCCTTTCAAGCTATTTATTGGCAAGAAGACTGCTGAGCATAAATTAATTATACTCTAGTGATCTGTTATTTTCCTCACAACAAAAATACAACTCTTCTTCTGGTATTTCGGACCTCATAATTTTAGCAGGGAGAACAGCATTTACACATGCAGTAGCACACACACATACTTCCGCAGCCACATAGTGTGGTGAAAATACAGGAACATACACAAAAAGGCAGTGAGAGAGGCAAGCTGCTTCTCCGCTCCCCGGGCCATTTCAGGACCACTGGGAGGATTAGGCCACAGCCAAAATAAAAGGAAGAAATACTCCAGACAATATTTTTTTCTCAAACTGTCCTGAAAAAAGAAAAATAAACATTCAGGCTCACGTAGGAGCACAGTCCATGGATTGTGAGTAGCAGTACAGGTCTGTAACATAGCTAAATTATTAGGCTTTCAATGTATTTAGCTCCCAGTGGAAGTGAAAGGTAAAATTAAAAAATTTCTCACAGAATCACAGACTGGTTTGGGTTGGAAGGGATGTTTCAAGGTCATCTAGTCCAACCCCATTGACACCAATCAGACCTCCATTGTGCGTTTTTTTTTTTTTTTAGTTCAAGAACAACAACTTCCGGACACATGCAATAGACACTTAAAAGAGGAAAATACTTACTCTCTTCCATAATACTTTGGTCTGTTCTCCACCTACATTTTGAAAGAAAGAAAAAAAGAATTAAAAACATACTCAATTTCAAATAAACTACATAAGAGTAAATTATCCTTGATTATTATCGAGGACTACTGCACCGTTCTAACTGACAAAACTTTGCAGATTTAGAACTGTGACC
The DNA here is from genome assembly GCA_033124195.1 of Coracias cyanogaster. Taxonomy (NCBI): domain Eukaryota; kingdom Metazoa; phylum Chordata; class Aves; order Coraciiformes; family Coraciidae; genus Coracias; species Coracias cyanogaster. The sequence continues at coordinate 14,398 of JAVSBS010001724.1, forward strand.
GAAACATGACTATACAGAAGAACAGAAAAATGAAAACAGAAGAGTTGGTTTTATCGATGATTTCTGGGAAGAATGACATGTATTAACGGTGAAAAAATAGAACTACACATAACTTTATAAAATCTGATCAAATGCATAAAGAATGGCTTACTGAAGTTTTGCCAATCTAGTATTTATAATGTAAAGTAAGACTATTTTTGCTATACACACTTTAGCTTCTTAAAACCAACTTTTGCCTACATACAGCAATTGGCTGAAGATAAAAAAGTTTAATATTCCTGGAAAAAAGCAAGGTTTCTGGATTTAGACCTCGTCTTAAATTCCTTGAAGTCTCAAGAACTTGCAGGCCTGATCCAAAGTACACTGAAAGATGCTGTAAGGACTCTCAATTACTTTAAAGAGCTTTGAACCAATTTTGGGGGCTGTTGTGTTCTTCTCCAGAAACTCGAGACCTATCTGACACTGTAACTCGCTTCTTCTCAGAGCCCAGGTTGTGGTGGGGCCAGCCGATGTGGCCACCAGGGCTGGAGGGGGCACGGTGGTGCCAGCAGCCGCTTGCCTGCAGCAGGGCCTGCATGGAGCCACCTGTGGCCACCGCACGCCTGGCTACTACAAACGAATTACTAGATTTTCCAGACCTATTCAGATATATATATATATACGCTATTCATTTAAGGTAGAAAAATTGTGGTTTCAAGACTCTTCCACCTTTGAAATTATCATCTATGAATTTTCACCATTTTATCTGACTGGAAACCAGCATTCTTGTTTTTGTTTTGATTCTATCTCATTATTCATAAAAACTTTAAATTGATGAAGTTTTTTTTTATTTCTGAATAGCAAATGCATAAATGTCACATTTTTGATTCAATAATCTATATGCCACGCACTAAACCGAAGCAGCTTTCTGCCCTGCAGACACTTAGGCTACGATACAGCACAAGATGAACTCAAGTCTGTACAAGATAATGAGAATCTTCAGTGGAAGCCCCATGGGAGTTCAATCAAGTCCTTACTGCGATTCTTTCCCAGCTCAGCAGCACAGCACTAACAATAGAAGTATCATACCCTTGAAACTCCTGCCTAGAAATAGTACCTTGATGCAAATGTTTTTGAGCTCTGAGGAGCAGGATAAGAGGAAAAAGCAAACGCAGAAGTGAAGAGAGAGCAAAATCAGAGGAACTGCCAAGCACAGGTTCAGTGTTTCTATGTGCATATATGGTAACTCAGAGAAGAAAGTATATTAATTCAATTTCTGTTAACTTTACATTTTTATAAGTAAAAATGTAAATAAAGAAAAAGCCGTATTACCTCAGAATGGTTGTTGTTTGCCTGTTCATCTTTAGTAGTGCTACATGACTTTATTATCTTAGAACTGTGCTGTCTTCCTGCCATACTCGCAGACCTTAATGACCCCTCAAAGCATATATTTGGTTGAGAACTTAATTAAAAAATGAGTATCAGAAGCTGGGTTAGGTAAGACAACCAGATGCAATCTTCTCTTCATGGAAACAAAGGCCACCCAGTACACCAAAAATGGTGGCAAGCAACAAAGAGATAAACTTCCATTTCCACAGAAAGCCAAATAAAAACTTTACACCACAGAAAGTAAAGAGTCACTACCATCTAGGTTTCAGGATTTGCTTCTACTTAAAAAGATAGACTTGTCCTGATTGTATGTATATGCAGAATAAATCCCAACACTTTAAATCTAACTCAGAAAGATAAAAGAATTAACAGTACTAGCATTTACTCTCAAAATTAGCACAAGTCCTCCCACAAATATAGAAACAACAACAGAAATATATATAAATAACTATATATATGTAAAGTAGAAAAGTAATCTGGAAATAATTCCTTGAGCAAATGGAGGCACATGTTGTATCCCTCTCACATCATTCATACAAAAATACAAATTTATCTGTGAAATCTTTACCATTTAACTAGGAACTGACTGAACTGCCCTGGACACTGCTATTTCCATTTTTCCTGCTGTTCATGAGCTAAAAGACTTGCTTTTCTGAGAATCCACATAAAGCCCATCAAATCCTATATTCTTCCTCCTCTTCTGTAAAACAGAACCCTCCCTCCAACATCTTTTAGAATCCGTGTGTCTAAAATAGCCACTACTTCAGCACTTGACTTTAGGCAAAAAAGATATTGTAATCTTTCCTGAAATGAAGCTCCAGATCTGCCAGATCATTCAGGTGCCCCAGAATCTAAAAATCCTCTCTTGTGCTCACCACAACCTTTAACCTGAATTAATAACTTTGCTCCTAACCAACTTCACCACTAGGAAGAAACACAAGGAAACAAAGTTACAGCAAGATAAAAGATCAAAATAACATCAGGGTCTCTAAATCAAAACCAGAATGTTAGACTGAGCTTGGAAATAAACCAAAGGCCTGCACAATTGATGGAGCAGCGGCTTAAAAGTATGAAAGGAGCCAGTACGTCTGTTTCGTGCTGACTGCAGACTCTGTACAAACTTCAAGGGAAATTCTATATATCTCAGAAAGCAAAAGTGACTGAAATTTAGTTGGGTTTAGTTTTCCCTTTCCTGCTATAAATGGGCTTGCACACACAAAGTCAGGCAGATCTGCCTTAGAGAATTCTTAGTGGTGGAAAGAAAAGAAAATCCACAGGTAGAAAAGTGACCGTTTCCCAGTGGTAGGAGCCTAGAATAATCAGCCTTATTCTGAGGACACATACACTTATTTTTTTTCCCATAGGTAATGGCTATGAAGAACACCTTCACCACTTCCCATATAGCCCTTATTGAAACAAGGGCCACCTTTCTCAGGTGACCAGTTTTATCCATCACTGCTCCATCTCCCTCGACATTAAGCAAGGGTTTGAATAATTTAGGACTCTTACATGAATAGACAAAAACAAAGTACAAAACTGAGGAAAATTACGTAAGGCAAATAATAGGTCTTCAGTAGTGAAAATACATTTTGCCTTAAAGAGCTCCACAGTTTGCTTTTACTGCTCCCATACACAGGATACATTAAATGGGTTCTCTCTCTCCACCTAAAGTAAGTGGTAGCTTTCAATTCACATGTGAGATGGTAATTTTCCAGTTTAGAAAAAGGTACTACTGCAAATCTCAAACAAAGATGTTGTTGCAGAGCTGGCATTTCTAGCCATTGTTCCAGGACTAGAAAATGTTAGGGAAAACATTGAAAATTACTACTGAAATTCATAGCTGTACAAATTACGAATCAGCAGCAAATGACAAAGTTCTTTAAAACTAAAGCTAAGTTGATCAGGAAATAAGATGTATGGTGAAACAGCCTAAATCACTACTAATCCAGTATGCTTACAAGTCAGCAACATTCAATGACACCTAATCTTGAAGCATGCTCAAAGAGAAATGAAACCCAGCACAGCCTTCTGGCACTCCCCAAACGCCCTTGGAAGCTTGTGTCTGGGAGACACTGCATACTCCAGCCTGCTAAACCTGACTGCCTCTCCTCACCCCATAAAAAAACCAACCCTGACTTGTACACCTATCATTGTTTTACAAGGTGGTTTTTTTTTTTTAACAATGTTGCAGCATATTCTTCAGGGTGTGGAGTTAGTTGTACTGAGGTTTGAAGCCAACACTGAGAAGAAAGTTGTCTTCCGAATAAATGCATGAGCTACCGAAGCTAATTCAATACATGACGTTTACATAATTTTGAAGTTTACTGAATTTTAATGCCCTGGGATCTGTGGCTTCTCTTTTGGCCAGGATGGTTTAACCCTGGCATGACACATTCCTGCTAATGTACAGATTATTATATTAAAATCCTACACGACTCTGCAAGATAACTCATCACAAAACTACTGGGAATAGTGCAGGCAGGAGGTGAGCATCCCCTAACGTGATAGATTTTCATTGCAAGCATTGCCATCCAAGCCACACCGCACTCAAGATTTGAAGATACCCTGAAGAATTCTTTCTGCGTAAGTAGTACCACAGAAATAAGATAACTTTAATTTCAGAAAAATTTAATTTCTCTTCAGCTTCATTGCACAAGACACATTTCCTTATCCAGTGGCCAAAGCTGAAATCTAGAAATGCTGGAATGAAAATTTAGAAATCCCTCTAGGACAACAATCTGTCTGTAATTCAGAAGGGCCAGCACAGCATGACATTGTGTATCTACCTAGTTCAACCACTGCCTGAATACATGCATAAGAAGAACGTAAAAGGAAACGCTAAGGTGGGTAGCTGCATCTGGCTTTCTGTTCTTCTCTCCAGGCACACAGAAGGAACAGCGAAACAAGATCCAAAAGTTAATAATGTCAGTGTGTTCACTCAGAACAGGCAGTGAGGCATTTTCCCAAAGGAAGGTCAATCTGATATATTTTCTGTTTGAAACAATCCTAATTATTTTTCAGTAATTCTTGTTGACTAGACGTAAGTAAATTTGCCAGCTCAGTTTGACATAAAGAGAAATAGAAGAGTACGGAGAGGAGCTTTCAAGGCAAGCCCAGTAAATACAGACTGTTCAGAAAAGGAGTTTATTGTTCGAATTGTTCAGCTTTCGTCAGAATTATCACAAGCCAACTGCAAACTTTAGCCAACCAAAAATGGATTAAGGAACATTGTAAATGGAATGAAGTAAAAAAAATACGTTGTATTTCATTACGTCCATAATATATTTTTTTAGGTCTCCAAATTTTTCTTAAGGGAATTCCTACCTAGATCAATTAATATGCCTAACTTTCCCTCCAAATAGGACAAATTATTTCAGATCAATGACAATTAAGCAATTTAAATTGAGAAAACATTTTTTTCAAAGGGAAATATTTCTCTATAATTTTTACTACTTTCTTACTATTACCTTATCAGGCTCTCTGGCATCTCTGTTTTCAACGAGAAGCAACTCTTGGTTTTGCAAAAAGTGTGATATCATAAGGCCTGTGGCTAATTTTATTAGTAGGAGTATCAGCAGTGTAACATCTGTACTCCCTGGCCAAAGACAGGCCAATTACAGACATTCTCTACATAGATACATAAAGAAAACAGTCTTCTCCCCTAAGGTTTTCAGTCAATGGCATTCAGCATAAATGATGGGACAGGCTTCATGTGAGAAGCCTATCTAGAACACTTCAGGAGTATGTTCATGCACTTTGGCTGTGTGATGAGGGAGAAGCAAAGACATTCCTCACAAAGAAAGCAGCAATGCACAAGCTCCCAGAACATATTCCACCTGCACTGCCCAGGTGGGCTCTCCAGAAAGGTGACATGAATAGTTCTGTAAGCCTGCATCTCTTTTTGTAATTTGGTCACAGAGCCATGGGGATGCCAGCCTTACAGCCACTTGATGGATGCACATTGACCCACGTGATGGCGAGGGACTATGATGCCTTCAACAAAGTAGCTGGGAGCAAGGTGTCAAATCATTCAAAATACCAGAGGGGTAATGACTAGATTGGTCTCTGCAGAAAAGGATCCTGGCATCGTTACAGGTCATAAACTGAACATGAATCACTGACGCTGTCTGCTGCAAAAACTGCTGAAACCAGAATGTCATATCGGGGTATGATAACAAGAGTGCAGCCAACAAGACACCTTAGAGTAATCCTCTCCTTGCAGTGTTCACTCAGAAAGCCTCTAGCTGGAATATTGAGTGTGGGTGTGGGCACCACAGCTCAAGCAAGACTGAAGCAAATAACTGGAGCGAGCAGGGATTTAGCAGCTGTGAAAGACTTGAAAAGAGATTGGCCTAAAGAAAAGATGGAAATAATGTATAGCAGACAGGTAGGAAAAAGGCCACTTTCAAGAGGAAATAAAAGAATTTGTTCTAGTGTGCTTACTAGACACAACAAGAAGTAATAGACTCAAACTGCAGAAAATAAGATAGACCTTAGATCTTAGCAAAGTGTTAAAAATAATTAACACTGAATAAATAAGCAGAAGTGATCATGAAATCTTCAACCCTGAAAGGCTGTAAGAAAAGGACAGGCAACCATCTCTTCTTGACACAGGGATAACAATCTCTTGAGTTTTTTCTGGCCCCGAGATACCACAGAATCATAGAATGGTTTGGGTTGGAAGTCACCTTAAAGATCATATAGTTCCACCCCCCTGCCATGGCAGGGACACCTCCCACTAGACCAGGTTGCTCAAGGCTCCATCCAACCTAGCCTTGAACACCTCCAGGGATTGAGCATCTACAATCACCCTGGGCAACCTGTTC
>JAVSBS010001724.1:20691-38785 GCA_033124195.1 Coracias cyanogaster
GATTGAGCATCTACAATCACCCTGGGCAACCTGTTCCAGGGTGTCACCACCCTCAAATTGAGGAATTTCCTTCCAATTTCCAATCTAAATCTCCCCTCTTCCAGTTTGAACCCATTACCTCTCATTCTATCACTATAGGCCTTTGTGAAAAGTCCCTCCCCAGCCTATTCCTCATCCCTGTCTGGATTGCTCTCACAAGATAGGGATTAGCAGGGAGCAGACTGAATAGATTGTATAAATCACATACAAAACCACAATAATACCATGTCTCTGCCCACCTCTGTGAAGCTCTCAAGAGAGAAGGCAGCAGAGAGAAGGCAGTGGACTGAGTGAACTGTTCTAGAGAAGAAAGCCAAACTTTCAAGTGATAAACTGGTCACTGTTCACTTAAATAACAAAACTCAGTTTAAATCTACCAGCATAGCAAAGTCCCAAATTGTTTTTGATAACTTCTAACAAAACACCCAGCAGTAAAATTTACAGCACTGGGGAGAAGTTCTTCACTGTTAGAAAGAATATAAAAGCAAAGACAGAAGTGAAGAACACAAAGAATGCTTTTATTAACTGCTACTCAGAGCTGCACAACTTCTCTACTCTGATGGTGTACTGTAACCTACAGAGAAGGTAAGATGCATAATGACCCTTTTGCAGAAGAATAACGCACTGCGAAGAAACACAGGAAGCTCAGCAGCTCTGACTGTTACCGTGGCACTTACTGGCTGATTTCCACTCAATCAAGGTTACTTCTACCATTTAAAAAAAAAAAAATAAATAAAAAGAAATGCCTTTGCTTGTTTGCTTACTTGCTTGTACCAAACTTTCAAAAGAGCTGCTTTAAGTCAACATTTATGAAGACATTTTTAACTCGGGTTTTTTTTCCTCTCTATGACCTTGACCAAATTGTCCACCAGCCAATAATCAATATACTAGACAGAACACTATAAACTCCATAAGGTAACAAAAAATCCACGCCAACATGGACATCTGCCATTGCTACTAAAACAGAATATATTTCTGAATATATTCAGCTCTACAGAAAGGAGCAAGATTGAACAAGAAAAAAAAACCAAATATTTTCCCACTTAGTAAAAATAATGTGCTCTTGAACATGAGCTAAAATAAATTGAAATAAAACTTAATCAAGAAGGCTGATGCTAAATAGTCAGAGAAGACAGTGTCAGGTTCAAACAACTTCAACAGCAAAAGCAGAAGTCATCTATTTTGTTATGCAGCTTCCATTCACACAGTAAGGGCATCATTAAATGTAAGAAGGAATATCAATGTTACATTGAATACTAGATGAAAAATTTGAATATAGCATTTAAACTGTTCTCCCTTTTTTCAGGAATGATGTGTTGAGTCATTTAAATGGGAGGAAAAATATCCCCAGCAGCAGCAGATAAATGCAGTAAGCCATCAGTGCTCTAAATGCTGCTTGCAATTCTGTAACCAGGGAGAAGCACTAAAACATTCCAATGACACTTGCCATAACAGCCCACAGTACATCTGGACAAACCTACTAGTGTTACCAGTACCTACCCTAACACATCCCCAAAAGCCACGCTTCCAAGCCAGCTCACTGCTACTATTTGATTGTAAACGTGCAGCCCTTCAGCGAGGTGCCTAGTGAATGCACTTGCGAAGTGCCAGTCTGCTGAAGACTGGTTATAAACTCGAGTATGGGCTGGAGGTGTGGAAGGAAACAATCCATCAGAACTGAGAGTGGATGAGGTGTGTGGAAAATAAGGAGGGGGACTTTAGACAAGCCCCTACGTAGCATCATGGGGCGTGAGGTGCACTGCCACTTCCTTACACTGGGAGAACATCTCTGCAAGGAGACAGGGGAAGGATGAAAGCAAAAATCCAGGAAGGAACAATAATATTAATTCATTCTATCACCTGTTGTTGATTTTATTAATATTCTGCTCTGTACCACTGGTGTTTCTCTTAGATCAACTATCAGCAAAGTCTAAACAGGAATAAGAGAGCTAAAAGAGTTCATGCTTACTTCTCTGTTGTGTTCTAAAAAGATGTAACTGGCTGATTTGACAATTCTGTGTGTGTAGCTATATACATACATGTACAGTATAAGGAGCAAGACAGACAGGCGTAAAGTTTCTATATTTATTCATATTAAGAAATAAAAATATATCAGCTGCTCAATACACTGTTTCTCATCTTGAAAAAAGACAGACACCTCACAAAGTATCAGTCAAAGCAGAGACAGTAAGACCCCCCCTTATACATATTATTTAACCAGACACAAAGAATACTGGCCTAAATTGGAACAGATATGAAAATCTATACAAGCACATAACATTTTCACCTATGCATAGGCTTATTGATAAACCTTACCTAGGTCGAGATAGGAAACAGGCTTTTATTTATTTTGGCTTGAAAACTACTTACATTTGACATCATGTCAAAAGTAAAAGAATTAGATTAAAAGACTGATACGTAACAAGGAAAAAAGGAAATAATTATGAGAATAGCAATATCACATACACATACATATCACCCACTTCCAAGGAAAAAATGGAGAGAAGGGTGAAACCTCCTAAAGAAGCTTTCAAGCAGAGCCAGAAGGATAATAAAAGTTCATCAGTCCATAAAGACAGCCACATACAGTTTGTGCTCATTAGTTAGAAGTTGCCATTTTGTCTTCCAAAAACATGGCTTTAACTTTTCCATTTCACGGTGATCAATAAATACATCAGCTGGTTCATACCATATTCCTCTGATGAAGATGAACACCAGTTAATTTGCAAATCATAAACTAGAACATTAGTAAATCACGCTTGATGAATTCAAGCGGGACAGACAAACCTCTTCTAGTTTTGTTTAGCTGTAACTACTTAAATGTCTGAAGAATAATTAGAAATCTTTCTCCTCCATTCAGTAGTCAATGGACTGTTAAAATGAGGATTACGTGGTTTTGTCTGAGTGCTCCACCACTCTGCTACCGTGGTTGTGTGAGACTTCATGGACTCTAGGAGAGATAAGATTTCCTGTCAAAGTGCCTTGGAAAAAAACATTGGCAATTTTCCCTGATGTGATGAATACAAGGGAATTTGAGGCAAGCAGTATTCCAGCTTCTCTTCTTTCTTTCATCCACTGCAAATCACAAACATTCTGTGGGACAAAATTCACTATGGAGATACCACAGAAAAATGACATTGGGTGCAAACCCACATGTTAAACCTAATAGGAAAACCTGCACATAACCAGTTAAAGCCATGCTGGATACAACACATTTTGACATTCTGTGGGTCCTCTGCACCAATTTAACCAAAGACTGGTTTCAGGCCCCTCCAGTGCAGCCAGGCTTTCTACTTTAGCTACAGATTTCAGCTGAAGAACTTTTCTCCTTCTGCCAATGTCTATTCAAAATTGCTCTTCAGCTTCATTTGCAACCCACAGACTACTGCTGTGTCCTCATTTCTTTTTGTTTGTCATAAAGACAGGATTATAAACATACAATTAAAGCAGGAGCAATATTACAAGAATTTGAAGATACAGGGTCCATTAAGTCTTATATGTACAAACATTTTCATTAATGAAATGAAAACAGGTTTCAGGACAATTCTCATTTTCATTTAATTGTTGGCTAATGAAGTCTCTTGGAGTGTCACTCTATGTGTTCTGAAGTTTCTTTCTAAAGAAAAGATCATATAATATTCTGAATTATATAAGCTCTCAGGACTAACAGTATGAGACACCTTCTCATGATAGCGTCTGACTTTGCAGTAGAGTGATTTGAACAAGTGCCATAAAAATACCCATTTACTCCCGTTATTTACCACCAATTTTATGGCCAATTTCAATGCCTATTACAGCTCTCTAGTACTTTACCACAGTATAGACATTGTTCTTAGAAAGACGAGGGCAGCGGGAAAGAGGAAATATTCAGCTTGTAAAGGTCAGCAAGTGAGCAGAATAAGGGAATCCATGGAAGACTTATTGCAATGATTAAATACTTATCATCCAGTCAGATGTACTCTGCAAACATCTTACTAAGGCTTATTTTTAACAACCTTGCTGAAGCTTACCTAATCACAAGCTTTTTCTCATGTACAAACATAAAACATTTTTGTACCTGAACAAAGGACTGACAAAAGTAACCAGCATTTTTAAAGCATTTCTCCATACTGCTATTGTTGAAATTATATTCTGGTAATTGCATTGTTCTTAGCTTGAATCCCATGCTTCAGAAGAAACTTTGAGGATAACTGAGTAAAGAATTTGCAGTGGATCCTACATATTCTCTACTAGTAATGTACAAGATAGCAATATAATTATAAATGTGCTAGTGACCATTTCAACTGTTACGCTCTATGAAATGCCACTACCTATACACTTGTTTTGATACATCTAGGTAATGGATACCCAGAGGGTCAAAACAGTTCCTGACCCTCCGAATGGTTAGAATGAAAGACTCTCAGCAGTACAGTCTGAATATGCCATCATTATTTTAGTCTCTTGCAATCACTTAAACAAAAAGGGATTTTTTTTCCAGAGGAAAGTCTCCCTTTTGTAATCATATTTGCTTTTAATCAGGAAACCACGATTTTGATGGTTTAAAGGCAGAGATAATTTCTACCAGTTCTGCCACAACCCTATTCAGAATTCAGAATGACAAGGAAGGCAATTAACTGACATTTTTCTACATAATAATATAAGTTAGGGCTCTAAGGCTTTGTCTACACTAGGGAAATTTAGATGAGTTTCTCACTGTTGCTGACACTGGCGTGGCCAAGGCACTGTTAGGAATATGCAGGGTCTAATGCAGACAAAAATCACCAGCCTCAAAAATTGCTGTCGGAAGGAACAGAACAGGAATAGCATTACCAGGTATGAATATATCTACACAAATAAAGCAAAACCTCGTGGGTAAGAATCACTCCCTCTTCCATCGAAATTTGTCACAAGCCTCTTGTTTAACCAAAATATTCCCAAATAATGTCCTCATCCTTACTTAATTCTTTTACTTTCTTAAAGCCTCCATTCCTTTAAAAGATACTTTAACTTTGAATAGTCTCCTCTTGAAATATTTCTTAAAATTGAGAATCCTTTAAAATGTTACTTTTGAATAAAACCAGGAAGTTGAATGCTGGAGTTATTTTCTGAGAATGCAATTTTTCATCAGCATTTCTGTAGAATAAAGCCTAAAAGATGCAAAAAAATATGTCTTCCTCCTCACAATACTAATCTGATTCTTTGGTGCCTATCATCACAGTTGCATGATATTTAAAAGCTACTCCTCCACCTGAATCATGCTTTTAAACGAAACTTTTTCTATTTAAAAAATAAATCATTAAAACATTGCTTGAAGGAATATGGTTACAAATGAGGATATTGGCAGAAATCCAATGTTACTGGGAAGGTAGGATATTCACACTAGTCCTGCTGCCAATGGTGATTAATTAAAAGCTGTTAGATACCTGAAGCCCTAACAGTTCATTCAATATGAATCCCATTGCAGGAACAACCTGCTTTTGCTGACAAGATATTTATGCAGGGGGAAAAAAAAAAAAAAAAAAAAGGAAAATCATCATAGCAAAGCACAAAGACACAAAGATATAAATGTTCATGTTTTATTTACAGTCCCAGCTTTTAGTCTGGTGGTTTGTGTAGCAGGAGAGGTGATTTCTGTCTCTACTGTACGGTTAAGAAATCCATAGAAATCTGATGTGGAAATGCAGAGATCTGAAGCTAAAACCCCTGTGACTAGGGAGTAACAAAGAGGTAATGGAAGAGCAAATGAATGTGGAGAATGTGGAAGATGGCAATGGATGAGATGGAGGAATAGTGAAAATGCTAACTGATGATAGAAAACAAAAAACAAAACCCATCACAAGTTTTATCTGTTTGGGCTACAGATTTGTTTGCAGCAAATGCTTCAATCTCCTTGCAAACAGTGCAGAATCTGGCAATTATGAATGAAAGACATCTTCTCATAAGCATGAAGGATTTAAAATTACTTGCGATTTTTACATTTGTCTGAAGCAGTTTGAATCGTAAATTATACAAGAGAACACTCTCAACCAAGTTCAGCTCCTATGATACACCCATGGAGAGAAATCTCTCCCATCAGTCACACATTCTACTGACACCTGCTCTCTAGATGTTGTATAAGCATCATCTTGCATACTAAATAACTACTGTATGGCCGATTAATATATTTTCACACACATAACAAAATTAGATTTTGAGATCTTTCTATGTAACTGATAGAAATTTAGGATTAATAAGATACTATCTTTAGTGAGGCAAGCCTATACAATCATCAGATTACACTGAATCAAACTAGAATCAAGAAAAAAGAAGCCCAAAACACCCTCCTTACAGTCTGCATGCTAAGGAAAAGCTAATAGGTGCTATAGGAACACAGTGCTGAATTTTCTCTCTGAAATAATCTGTGATACTCCATGAAACCAGTATGTAGTTCTACTATCATATAAAACTGGTAAAAAGAACCCTAAGGAGCAACCTAGGTAGCAGGATACCCCACTCAACCCCACATCCCCAACTATATGTAAAAAAAAAAAAAAGCGCAAATCAGTATTGTAGTGCTTTTTGGCTCAAAGAATCTGTTTCTAGAAATCAGGTTGTGAATGTATACAGATGAGCTACACAAAGATTCAAAATCCAAGTAACAAAAAGTCAACCAAAGTTCACATTTGTGGGAATTCATACTGCTTTATATACCTACTCCTGAATAAAGTTGCTTATTTCCAGCTATTTAACTTAAAAAAAAAAAGATCAAATAAAAATATGACTCTCTTCATTCCGTGACGTGAGCAATTGAAAATGGTTCATTAGTCAGAACCAAACCCAGATTATGTGAATCAGAGTTTTTTTACTTGTTTTGTTATGGACTGCTTTGTCAATTATTAATTTAGTTAATATTATACGATCTTAGCTTCTTTCTGCAAACTTTTGGAAGTGACCTGAATAGGCACTAAGTATGTATGATCTTTCAACATCAGGCAAAGGGAGCAAAGGATAACTTCAGTTGTACATAACACATTCTTGAGTCTAAGGAAATAATTTAAATACAGCACACCGGCAGAGAGTTCACAGCTGCACATTTACTCCACTTACTTGTAGAGATAATCTCATTTCTAGAACAAGAATACAATTGTTACTCCATGTTAAAAGCACTGTTTACCTTGATTCAAATTTTCACCTGTGGAGAGAAGCTAAGAAATGCTTTAATTTGAGTAATCATAATAAATTTTGGGTTAGACTTCTTCAGACTAAGTCATGTGTATCCCCACAAAGATGAGTTCAAGTTGTCGACATGGGTTCCTAAGCATTCAATGCTTGTTAATCAGATTTTCTCAAGACAAGATCTTCCTCAAAGTAGTTCCAATATGAAATAGATAAACTATTATCTCACACAAAGTGAAAAACTCCTGTAAGACCACACTGGAAGTAAATAAATAGTTTACCTGAACTACTTTCAAGTACTATTTTCACAACTATTTTCACAACTGATTTAATACCTGTTATGTGATGTTCATTCAGTAAAAACTTTAATGTCCTCTTCTTTAGAGGATACCAGCCACAAAGTTCTCATGTAGAACAAATGACAGGTAGAACTCTGGAGAGGAAAGTCTTGTTAAAAGCCTTCAGCACACGTGCACTGAAGTCCCACATGGCTACAGTGTGGTACCTTTCCCCAGCCTTGCCTTTGACAGGGAGAAATGATGACATGAGGGTTCACCCACTCTGCTGTTTTGCTTGCCCTTCCCAGCTTCCTGCACATTTATCTTGGGACCATCCTGAACTGATGGGGCTTGAAGATTTCCTGTCTGAGGCCAAGACCCTCTTGTCTGTGCCCTGAAGCAGCTGGTAGATGGCATTTGACAGAAAAATGTAATGGCCTTTTAGCTAAGGCGCTGGGTGGACTCATGAAAACTGGATTAGATTCCTGGCTTTGCAATGGATCTTTTTCACCATTCTGGGCAACTAACTGTGCCTTGGTACAAAACCTCCTCCTGCAGGCTAAACTGTTTCTCTTAATATTTGACAGATGCTGTGCTAGGGCTCTACTTCAATGGGTACATAGTGTGGGAAGCAGGGCAGAGCTCGGGATGATGTTTGAGAGTAGAGCTGTATACAACACCAATGAACCGCAGTTTCTATCTTCTTTCACATCATCTTTCATTCCTCTTGCCATCACTTCATGCGTTTAGTATTTCTATTACTAGTATTACATGTCTATTTGCACAAAATTTGTCCCTGACAATAGAGAAGATGAAGCTATCACAGTTTTACTGACTGAGCAGAGACATTTACTTACATTTTCCAACACTACTATGCCATGCAGGTTGAGAAATGGACATATTTAACTAAGTGAAAATGGAAAAATACAGAAAAAGAAACCAGTAGACAAGATGACACAGCCAAACCTGCAGCCCTATAGATTTCTAAACATTCTGTAATCTTTAAAGTTCCTGTGACAGAACTGAGCTCTGCGGCTATCACATCAGTATTTTAACTTGGAAATAATCCTTGGCATAAAGCATTGAACAAACTGGAGCTAAAAGTATTGTGTCAAAACATAGAACACAGGTGTTGATATGCAAATGGAGGAAGAAAATATACCTTCACTTTAACAAGGAAACACAAAACTTTAAGTAGTATGCAGGAAAGCATACTAAGCAATGATTAACGAGCATTTGTCTAACGTAGGTTCTTCTAGTGATAGAATGAGGCTTCCATGCCTAATTAGCAAATATTAATCTCTTTAATCAACCAAGAAAAATGATTATATAAAACAATAGCTTAGAAAAATTAAAGCAGATACTACCAACAGACTGTACAAAAGATTTTTTGGTAATCATATGCTGCTGACAATTCATCAGATTTAACAAGGTAGAGTGAAAGAAGAACCGACCTCCCGAGGACAGATTATTCTCTTGGGACGTGGTGCCTCTTGTTGCAATTGATACACTGTCAAACACAAAGAGATACAGATCATTAGAAGATGGCAACATACACAAACTTTTATTTAGATGAGCCTTTTTAGCCAGAGGCTGCAGAGAAAAATGCAAATGTGAAGAAAAGGACAGTAAATGGAAGTATTTCAGCGTATCTAAGTCACTTATATGAAAATTGGTTGTTGACCAGCAAACTAACTAAAGTGATTATTGGTTTAAGCTGTGTTATCTCCTTTTGTACTTGTTAGTACATTTCCATACCAGGGAATATGAGCTAGAAAGATTAATCATGTGTATCTTCAGGATAAAATCTCACTTTTGATTATACCATGCTGTAACAGCTCAAGAATACACTGCTTACCAGTAACACCAGCTTTTTTTTGGATAGGCCAAGAAAATCTTCAGCTTGTTTGAAAGGGTTCACCACAATCTCATCATTTATTTCAAGATTTGCTAGCAATTACTGATGCGCAAGCAAACATTCCTTTCAGAGCAATTATGCCCTATTCAAATGGCCCTGGATCAATTTTGCGAATCTTCTGAGGGCTGGAGGAGAGAGACCTGAGGCTAGTGGTAGTTGCTGAACCCTGGCCCCCAGCCTTTTCACTGCATGTATTTAATGAGATCCTCTCCTTCCTTTCCACCCCAGAGTCATGAGAAGCAGCTGACATGCAATGACAGTAATCAATTCCAGTGCAGACAGACTGTCTCTTCATAACTCCAGTAAAAATCCCAGAGGTTTGGATTGCCTCTCTTGAGAAAGGCCTTCTGTATGCTGACCTTCTTGTATTTGGAACTACCATATCGTGTCTATGAATTTTTTTAAAAGACCGTGTTCCTAGGACGCATCTCTTCATAATGCTTGTGAATCTCTGAATTATGCCCTCAAAGGTGGTAGATTATGATAAATGCCTGAAGGTTTGATAAACACACAAGTCCTGTTGCAGAAAGTGAATTGAAATGGTAGGTGTTACTCTTCAGCACGTTCTCCCACCTTCTGGACCTCCTCTTTAAATAGGGATAGGAGCAATGAAATCTGGGACATTGGGAAGTCCTCAGCTTTAACCCAAGTGTGTCACTCCGGTGGTGTGAAAGCTTTGAGGACTTCTGTTACCTGCTAATGTCAAACTGGAAAAACCATAACCTCTCCTTTGCCAAATCCAATCTTCATCCCTCGTTCCTTGGACGGGCACAGAAAGACAGTTCATGATTTCTTATATTCCCTATGACTTCTAATGCACATGGATGTGATCTGGCTCTGAATTAGTCCTAAGGCTTTGGACTCAACCTGTATCATTGGGCACTGCCATATCTCCCACTATGTTTGCACAAGATTCACAATAACTTATGGTCTCTCTTGCAATTGTGTGATTAAGATTCAAAGCCTTCCTTTTACTCTTGTGATCAAATAACTTGTGTATCCAAAAGAATTGCCAAGCAAAGCATGAACATTTTTCTTCAAAAATTACAGATAGTTTAACTCTGATTATTCTAGAGCCAAATATCATTATTTTAGAGTCCACTTCAGAATGTCTGAAATCAGCACAACCACTGATTCAGCAAGTTACTGATGCTTAATACTAAACATATGCAAGAGGAAAAGTAACTTTCTTTCCCCATTCATTTCCAGTAGAGAGAAGGAACTCTTAAGGATTCAAAATACTGCAAGAATGTGACTGCTGCTCATTTAAAGCAAAAGATCTATTACCCTAATTTATTAGTTTCAATTTTAATTGAAAAATCATACTTAAAAAAAATCCCATTTTTTTAAGAATATGTTAAATATTAACTGATACAGCAAATAAAGCTAGGGGAGCTGTTTCTAATATAAACTTGATAGCTGCAGTGCAAAACAAGTTGGTCTGAAGGGCAGTCTACCTTGTGATGTGCTGCATTTGTAAGAAAAGAGAAAAGCAAAGAGCTCTCTGAAATGGCCAAAAGGATCTCTGAGGCTGATAGCATTGGAGAAGCAAGGGTGGTGAAAAGAGTCATCATTTCACAAAACAAAGGAAGGAATGACCAACAGGAGAGGGCAGATAGATGAACAACTTGAAAGCAAACACAAAAAACTGGACACTGATAGGATGCAGTGGGATGAATCAGTGCAGGGATTCATGATGAATGCAAGGAAGACAAATCATCTTAACTGTATTTTGAGTAGACTGGAAAAGGTTGCTGACATTCTCATAGAGGCATGGGTAATTAATCTGCACAACAATCTGAACTGAGAAAAATATCTGATTTATAAATACATCAGATGAAAATGTAGCAAGATTATTAACATACAAATTATTATTGTAATTATTATTAATAATAAAAAATGTAAAGATTTACATGTTGCCTTAGTCTCAGGAAATGGTTTCCTGGGAAAGCTAAAGAATTCAGATTTGGTCATATTAGCTTTATATTGAAAGACATTTAAACTGACAGAAGGACAACTCAGTGGAACTACTGGAGAGAGATGTAGAACCATTAGATGGAGGGAGGGAAGACAGATCGGGAACAGAAAGGACTGAGAACCACCAGTGGCATCATGGTAGGGGACACCAAGCAATTTGATGGGACACAAACAACAGAGAGATAGGCAAACAGCAGCCAAGGATACTCAGAAAAGACACACAGCAAGGCAAGAGTGGAAGAGATAAAACAACAGTGAAAGTGCAGTTAAGTGAAAAAAGAGGAAAAGGCAGTATCTCACAGACCGAGGTATTAAGGAGCAAAGCAAGTGTGACCTTACTAAAAGCTGTGTTCTTTTCTAGAAAGCTTCTCCCCTCTTTCTGCTTCAAATGATTGCTATATGAAAGCCTGCTAATAGGCTATGAATACAAGTGCAATATTATGGATAAAGTGACCGGAGAAAAATGTGCCCTACAGCTAAGTTCCAGTGAGTGCAGCCACCTCATTAAGTGACCTCATTTTCAGAAGTGCTGAACATCCTGCAGCTCTGCCTCATTTCATTACATACTTTTGAAAAAGTGATGGGTGATCACACTCTCACTGACATTGCTGAGACCCCAGCAGAGTCCAGAGGATGGTCAGAAGTTCAGAAAACACATGCCCCTCGCTTGCTTGAATGAGTCTTGCCTTTCTGCCTCATTTCCCTCCCTGCTCCCTCTCTGAAAATCTTAGAAGAATCATCCAATGTATAAGGATATGGTTAACTGAAATAATAGAAAAATCACACTTATTTACTAGAGTGGTAGGTAGTTATCATGGTCTGACCCAGTCTATTCCAGCATTTAGAACTGACAGGCAGGTTAGAGACAAAGCCACTGTGATCATAAAGATGACGCCTAAACATAATGATGCATTATTATTTTAGCCTTGAGAAAATTAACCTAATAAAAAGCCAACTGTATGCAAAAAGAAAAGCTATTATTGCTGCATAGAGAACAGCATCAGACTGGAAGTAGCTTTTTATTCAGCATCAGATCCAAATGAAATGCACAGTAATAAGACACACTAAATATTAGACCAAAATGCAACACTGTAATAGAAAAATTCAGCAGCTTTTAATTGGCCCTCGAACCCCTTTATCAGTTTCATAATTCAAACAGTTTGCTAGCATTCACAGTATCACAGTCACCTGGAAACTTGTGAACAAAACTTTATTATTGAATTTCTAAGGGAATAGTCTTTAGGATGTAAAGTAACTACTTAGAACATATATCTCTCTTTTGTTCCTGCTAGAGGACAAGTCTTGTCTCATAGGATGAATAAGGGAAATTCTGCAATATGTTTTAGATAGAACTGTCTACTTCTGAAATCTGATCTAAGAAACAAAGGGATGACATGCAAAAAACAACACTTACTGCTTTTCTGTCAGGGAAGAAGGACTATCACCAATTTCTTCATACCTTTTTCATTCTGCAGCGTGTCAGGAACTGAAGCTTTCTCTTTTAACTTTCCAGCAGAAACATTCCTATCATCGCTTTTATGAAGTGGCAAAGAAACATAATGCCTTCTCTCTGAGAATGCTTCATAGAGTTCTTAGTTCTACCTCCCTAGCCTCATCTTAGTCAGGCATTTATCCACGTGCTGAGCTTGAACAATATGAGTTGTCCTATTTCTTCAGGATTACTCACATGCTTAATTAGGAACCTAAGTGCCTGACTGAAATAAAGCCTTTATTTCTAACAAAACTGAGTCTCAGATACTGTGCCTATTATTTGATGAAGGGCAGAAGGAAGGGAAACTTTGTGAGGAGCTGAAGCAGGACACCAGTTGATGCTCTGAGCCTTGCCACAATTGCTTCACAAGGTACTGGTCTTAAATAATGCAAAAAAACATTGAGTGGCATTGACATTAGACTTGCTTAGCACATGCCAATCTCAACAGTGATAAAAGGAGAAAAGCGGTTTTACAACTCTTCAAAACTCAAGCACATACATGCTGTAGCTGGAACTTAAAATGACTGCACTGTTTCGGCAAACAAATTGCCTACTCATCACGTGAAGCTGGAAAGATCACTGGTTCTGCTCTAAGAGGGCAGTGCAGCACTGGAGCAGGTTACTCATAAAGGTGGCAGAGGCTCTATCCCTGAAGGTTAGATAGAGACATGGCTGTTTTGCTCTAGAGATGCCAGTAGTTGTGCTTTGAGTGGGAAGCCAGATCAGCTCACCTTAGGAGTCCTTTCAAACCTACATGTCTGTCATTCTTATCTTCCTTTCTTTCCTACCTCAGTGATGGTAAAAAGGCAAAATGCCATTTGATATAATATTCCTAACAAACACACTACAAAAATAAATCTGTTATTGGATATTTATTTCTTGATCTGTGACTCAGGTATAAATGCAATCAAATTCACTGCCTAGAGACTGCTGGCTCCTAGTAACTTCCCAGGTTTTATCCCCAAGTCCCTTCCTGGTAATTAAAAAAAAAAAAAAAAACAACAAAACTTTCTTGATGTTTCTTTCACCCTCTATCAGAAAAAGTCTGAAAAATCTTATAACCTGTGATCCCTATATACTTTCTAACAACTCTTCATAAGCAGAGAAGATCTTCTGCATTAGAAGTGTCCGTCTTTTCCAAATACAGCTGAAACAAGCTTGTACATTATGCTGAAGAGTAAGGTTTGAATTCTGAAAGCTGTTCCACTTTGATCAGCATTTGCTCATAGCTATGCACAATACTGTTTATTTGAATACTTTGCCTGCATAAACAGGAAAATCTGCCTGTTCAGAAGCTAGAAGGATTGAAACCTTGATCATGATGCCAATAAAAAGGCAACATAGTGCATCTAAATTTACCCATGATTTACAAGAGAAATCCAAAACGTAAGCAAAATGTCTTAATAGTATGTTAGCAAGTATGTTTAAAAGTTACGAGCTAAAATACATCCAAAATAATCGTTAGATAGGCAGTAAGCAAAAACTGCTAAGAGTGAAATCCATACACTGTTTAAACTGATGAGACAGGACAGTAAATTGCATCACAGACTAATTATATTGTTTGACATAGCCTCTATAATTTACCAGATACGTATTTTTCTAGCAGAGTAAAGTAGTATACATTACTTAACATTGCTATGAAAAACATATGTCTCTGGCTAAGCAGAGTCTCAGCAGTAAATCTCTGTAATCTTAAACTTCTTTCTGCATTTTGGAGCTTTGTAACTTTTTCCAAGCTCATTTATGCATGGGGTTCAGATGCTGAGGCCATGACTTGTCTTTACCACAGTACTGGCATCCTACATATATCTAAATAGGAAATTATATATTTATATTCTACTGGTTAATCACTGGTTTTTGTTTGGTTTTCATTTATTTATTTTTTTTAAATTTTTACAAAAGTTTCCTTGCTATCAGGCAAAAGTAACCAAACTTTTTCACTGCATGAAGTCATCTATCTTCTGCACCACTGGGGCAACTAAAAGAAGGTAAGTAAAGGCATGTGCTTATTCCCCGACTTAATGAAAACTTCCTGTCATTTCAAATCCTGGTCAATGGAATATTTTCCACTGATTTCAGTAAGCCAGGTTCCTCTTCTAAAAAAATCCATCAAAGTGCCTGCTTCTTTCCACATACCCAGCAAAGTACACTGGAATGGTCCAACTCAAATCACTACACTCTTGCTGTTTCTTAAACATCCAAAATAATGCGCAAAAAAAAAAGTCTCTAGAAAACAGTGTTCTGAGGAGTAATTTTTGTAGTTTAATGACATACTCAAATTGTTTGAAATACTCCTAGTCCATTCTGAGGCAGAATGTCATTCTCAGGTAACGTAGAGGTGATGTCTTTGAAGTCAGCAGGGTAGTTTAATGTGCATGTAAGTGAACAAGTTTATTCCAGTCTTTAAAACAATACATGTACATGCATGTAACTACTGTGATCCTTGTCTTTTTGTAGTTCCATTTTGCTAATGGCACCATACTGAATTTGAGGTTGCCACAATAAAAGAGACCACTTTTGCCTAGGATAGTTCTGCATCTGAAAACAGCAAAAAATCCCCACTCCACACTCAAAGCTACAGTTTCATTAAAGTTCCAGTAAAGGCTTAAAATTAAAAATCAAAAGTCACCTTTAATAAGTGTTTTTAAATATTTTGTCTCAGATCTGTGCTACTGTATTAGAAAATACATTTGGAACAAAGCAAAAAGCATAAAATACGCACTTCTGCACTGCACTCTATGTAAATGATTTTTCTAAAGGCAGACAGGAAGGTTCAAAGAACTGATAGTGTCTCCAGCTTCTAAGCCACCACTTCAAAAATCAGTGTCTATTGCTAAGGATCAAAAATATTATTATCTTAAAGTGATTTGGTGACCCATATAAGAAGACAAGTATACTCAAGCCTGACCTTTAGTAAACACATGAAGCATTAACCTCTACCTCTGGAATCCTTCCCAAAAATCTCAGCAGAGAAACCATGAAACCGAGGATTTGCACACTTGTAAGGCAACCCAGAGAGTCTGGCACTCATAACCCTGCTGCACTTGCTCCACGAAGAACCACAAAAGTTCAGGTTTTGCTGCTGTTCCATACAGTGTTTTCTACAAGCACCTAGTACATTTATGTCCTTTTTTCTACACAAAGAAAGGGAAAAGACCTAACAGTGACACCTTGGTAAGGCATTAAGATTATTCAAAATTCTTGTATACTCACGGTATGATTTCCATATTGGAGGCTGGTATTCTTCAGCATCTGAAACAGAAGTTAAAAGGGGAAAGAAATCAGTGAATTGGCCACTAGGTCAAACTGTCAGCACGCATTTTTCTGCTGAGAGACCTCAGCTTGCCAGCAAAATTCACATTTCTTTCCCAGGGGAGAAGCTAGCTCATTTACAGTACAGTTTCTTATGTGAGAGAAGAATATAAAATACAGCCACTCCTGGATCCAATGTGCTTTTTCCAAATTATTCAAATGTAACAGGAATTAATTTCTTACCAATTTGCATACAGTTTCCTGACTCACTAGTATTTTTTAAATAATCACCTAGACTGGTAACTACTTTATTTATTTACTTGGCATGATAAACCAACAAATCACTACTGGTTTTCAACTGAGCTTCTAACCCTACTATTAAGATTTTAGAATGAGGATTAATGACTAATACATGCTTTAGCTAAAAAGATGCCCAGCTTAGGCTGGACTCTGATATACAAGTTCCAACAACAAGATTCAGTTACACTTCTTGAACCCATTAGAATATGTAATTGGCATATTTTTCAGAAACTGCATCAGCAAAAATATGAATAAAAATTTACAAGAAAGAAAGACTGCAAAATCTGCGGAAACAATTATTGCCCTTACTGACTACAAGGACACAAAAAGAGGCAGAGGGAGCCTGTAAGTTTGTAGAGCCTGAGCTAACCCAGCCCAGCAAGCAAAGGGTTCTCCAGGCTGGGAGGCAGACAGGAGCAACTGGAGGGCATGGTGAGGGCACAGTCTCACTCCCCAGGGAGGCTTCCAGCTCTCTACAAGAAAGGCTGTTGCTTCAGCCTCAAGAAATCCTAGCAGAGGCCAAGCTTGAGTGGTAGGAGTTAAATAAGTTACCATACATACACCAGCTACAAAGGGTGGGGTACTAGGTACTGCCTCTAAACTGCCATGTTGCCAAACACTTTGAAGAATCACTTACCAGGGTATGTCATTAACCTCCTCCTACTGTGCAAGTTAATTAAGGTGTTCGGTATTTACTAAACTTCTACTTAAGTTATGCTAATGTAATTCAGTTTTAGTTGCATAGCTCATGCTCCTTGTCTATTTATATACACACAACCACTTTAAATATATCCCTGCAAACGTTTGTTTACTAGGAATGTTAATCATTAACTACCATCTGCCACTTTTAACGCTATTGTTTTATAAAAGGATAAATCTAGCAATGATTACAGTTACTTCCTGGAATAATACCCTGAAACAGTCTGCAGATACATTGATCAGAAAACCCATTCAATTCTAGTTTCACAACTTTGGCAAAATTCAAAACATTCCCGGACTGACAGAGTTATACCGTGCTGTGGCAATCCAAGAGTAATCAGCTTGCAAGTTCATTATACAGAAGGATTATTTTAAATTATGTGAAGCTATTCATTAGACCAGTTAAATTAATTCATGCAAGAGCTGACTAATTTTTTCTCCTCTCACATGAAAATGTTAATATATTACTCTTTTCTCCTATACATCTGTTGCTCCACATATAGTTTACCATAACTCTATAATACTGTGTGTTAAATTGCTCTGTCATACATCTGCACTACTGCAAGAGAATTTCTGAATTTTCTTGTTCACTTAATATATTTTTCCAACAGGAGAAACATTGACATAATGCAAATATCTGATTATCTGTACTTCTGACTTCAGAAAAGCAAATAACAGTGGAATACACAATAAAAAAACCAATGAGTATGAGTTGTTGCTTTAGTCTTCCAAATTAATTAGAAATAGCACAGTAAATTGAACAGTGAAAGCTGATCTACAAGTGGCTGTAAAGCACTTCATTAGCTTGAAACTGACTGATGGTGTAGAAACTGCATCACAGGTGGAAAACAATCATCCAGGAGATAGTCATAAAACAAAACTCCAATGACTGTTAGATTTGTCACAGTTATGAATCTCTCAGCCCAGGAAAGAGTGGACAGAACCACTCCACCCTAGCTAAAATCATCCATAAGGGCAGCACGCTTGGAGGAAAACCATGGGTCA
>JAVSBS010001724.1:53564-77444 GCA_033124195.1 Coracias cyanogaster
AGGAGCCTCCACAACCTCTCTAATAGTTTATCATTTTTTATTCAGCACTGCCAAGGTTTAGGTTCAATCCACCAGACGCTCTCTGTTAACCCCTCTTTCCCACTCCCCAAATAGAGCAAGAGGATAAGGAAGAGAGACTTATAGGTCCCTCCCCTCCCAAATGGGAGAGGAAGGGAATGAGAGAGACACTTCCAGATAAGAAAACTAAAACAGCTTTAATGAAGATAATAATAATAAAATGGAATATATAAAAAAACAGTATCAAACCCAGCCTCCATCTGATAGCAATTACATCACTGTCAACACTGAGGCTGTAGCAGGCACCGACAAAGTCCCACACTGGGCTCAGCAGCAGATGGGAACTGGGTTCAGGAACACACAAATTGGGATCAATGGCACAAAAATGTCCAAGAAGGGAAGGGTCCTGAAGGCAGACGGGAAGCAAAGGCCAGTGAAGGGCTGATGGGAAGGGAAGGATTGAGACCCTTGTGATCCCTCAGCTTTATACTGAATATGACATATATAAGATATAATACCTCGTTGGTCAGTGTAGGGTCACCTGTCCTGGCTGCTCCTCCCTACAGGTGCAGCCTTTCACTTTCTGCACCTCTCGATGTGGTACACAAGAGTTAGCAGTGACCTTGGTATGCACCCCAATCCTTGGTAGTAACTCTAAACATCAAGCATTACCACTGCTAGAAGCAGACACTGTCTGCGAAAACATGCTGTTAGCTTCAGAAAGTGCAGTTAGAAGAGACTCAGCTGAAAACTAAAATGACTGAACAGAATTGGTTTGGTTCTAACTCAAACCAGGACAGGCACAAAGCTGGGGCAAGGTAGAAAGAGAAAGTAGTAAATAAATCCAACCTTCAGTGCAAAGTTCAGTGGAGTACACAGTTCTAATAAAAATAGTCCTGTAGTGCTCCACCCAGGGCACAGACATCCATGCTAGCTGTTGAAAGCATCATTGAGGAGGGGTACAGGGAAGAAAACTGTTGTTGCATTACAAGTCAAATTGAGTCCCAGGAGCTTTCCCTTCAACACTTCCAAACAGATCTCTGTAGCAGGCAGCAAAAGCTAAATTTCCTCCCTCCACTCCGATTTCAGCCGCAGGTCCTCCACAGCAGAGGAAGCAAGAAGCTGTACAGAGTGGTTGTGGAAGGAAATCAAGAAAGACCTTGAGTGGCTGTGCTCACACCTGGCAGCGTGTCCTAAAAAGTGATAGCCCCACAGTTGGCCAAGGCACAGCAGGAGATTGAGCAGGAGAGAAGGCAAGCAGATAAGAAAGCAGCATGCCCTGGTTCCCCGCTCTTGCTGTGGCCCTGCCAGAAGAGCCGCTCACCCCCGGCAGCTGAGCACAGCCCTGGCGGCATGGCGCAGAAGAATCCACTGGATCACACCTGCATCTACCAGCTACCCTCTAACCCAGCGTGATTTCTGCTCTCTCACACTACTCATTCTGGACAAAAAGAGCAGGTCAAGTCAGAGAAACCTGCTGCTGAGTGTTTATCTTGATGGCTGTTTATTTCTTTATTTTTGGTAGGGCAACGGGGCCTCTGTGGGCACCGCTGCCGCTCAGGCTCATCCCTTAAGTGCTTCTGCAGGCTGGACTAGTCCCATCTCACCACCTGCTTCTGAAGGCCTTCAGTTCTGACCACTGAGGTATTTTCAGCCAACATCTTCACTACATCCAACAGTTATTATCACTCTGAGCACTCTTTTCATTAGCCCAATATTTCTCTATGTTCTTTTAAGTTGAAGCCACCACTTCTACTTAATGGAATAGCAATTAGCTTGAAATACTTGGCTTTTTACTGCAATGCATCACTCTTTCACAGTCTGATATGCTAATAAAAATAGTATGCTAACATAATGTATAAAATATCATCTCTGATTTTAAACTAAACCAAAATTTATTGGCTCCAACAGTGCAATACCGATCTACCCAATGAATATTAATGCATTAACTTAGGTAGCAGAGTATTAGATGCCATTGGGGAACTAAATCAGAGTGGATCAGACGATACAGTGCACTGGAGAAAGTATCAGTTTTCCTGTTTCATTAGAATTTCAATATGCAAACCTGAATGCAACTCTAAACTGAAAAGTAAACTTGAAGTGTGGTATTTTTTGCTACATGGCAGCTCTCACACTCCATAAAATACTACTTAAATTCCCCAGTAAACAAATTAATTGGCAATCTTGCCAACAAAAATCCCAAGTTCTTTTACTTCTTCTATGGCATCATTAGCAATTATAGGATGCTGGCAGGACAAATTATGCTCTCAGTTATATGTCTACAACACACCTTTCTCCTGCTTATGCTCTTATCTCTTCTCTTATGCTCCTATCCTTACCCAACTCCATTGAAAATGCAAATCTTTACAATTATGACTGTAGGGATAATAGTACAAGGTCATGGCAGTAAAAATGCCAATTTACTTCAACAGACAAACTCCAAGCCTTGCACTGGCGTGGATAAACATAAATTAACTGCAATGTTTAAATGTTTAAGCTACTATTGAGCAACCACCACCCACAACCAAGCCAGTAAACAGCACTTCCAGACTCCATAGAGAGCTACACCCATCCATTTCATCCAAAAAAGGAAGCTGATGCAATGCAAGATGACATGAGAAAGTGATGATTGATTTAATTCCTCATGAAAAACAAAGTACTACCTAACTTCACAAAGCAGCAGATAAGTGCAGGAAGTAACTGAAGTACTGAGAAAAAAAAATAAAAATTATCCAAGTATGGTGGGACAGACAGAATTACCCAGGAAAAAACCCAAATCTCAAATGGCTGTACAGTTCAGCTATCTCTTCTGATTTCAAGCCGTGTACTTTTCTTTCTGTTCAAATTGGACGCGGACATGTCTACCTTACCCACTTCTGAAAGTTATTGTTATATATCAAATTCCAGCTTTATTCATTATTCATTTACTGATTTGGAATTTCATCTTGCAAACAAGCTGTTACTGAAAATCTTTCGCAAAACATCTCTTGTGACCCTTGAAATACCCTCTTAAAAGAAACATAATTCTGAAATACAATAGTGCAGCAGACCTTGCACACCGATGTCTCACTGAGCAAACAATTAAGGTCAAAGTCAACTGCTCCTTTGTGGCTCTCTGGTACTAGAGGCTAACCCATGAATAAGGCTTGAGTAAGAAATACAATTAGTGAAATAGTGGTCCTTTGTGCTGACATTAACACATTACAAAACAAACAGATGCACCAAAAGTTTTACTTCAAAAAGCTTTCACATTATTTATCCATCCTATTGCCTAATTTTAGTTACTAATAAAATGTACAGGTGTTTTGCTAGCTCTCTCCTTCAAACAATCCTGCTGACTATGTCAATTTTGTGCTTCTAGCTCTCTCCTTCCGCAGGCCAACACCAAACTCAGCAATATCCCCTCAGCATACCTCCATCTTTTACATAATCTTCATCTTTTTGCTCTTCCTCATCTTGAATCAGCCACCACAAGAACCAAGTGGGAATATACCACCACAAGAGAGCTCAGCAAGTTGCCTTCAGCTGGCCCCAACAGGAACTCTTTTCCAACTGCTTCGTTCCTGATTGATATAGTTCTGGCCTCGCCCACCACCCCAACCACAACCACCTGGTGGAAGGCAGGGCCTCACACAGGTGGGCCAGGTTCTGTCCCAGGGGCCTGGAGCTACTTGGGGAACAAAACATAGTGCTAGGTTGTGACTCATCCACAGGTCAACTCCAACTCCAGGCCCAGCACTTCAACTAGAAAACACATTCACTTGAATTAAGTATGTATAAGAGAAAGTTAAAAGTATCAAGATATAAAAGTCATAATAACAAAAGCGTGACAATACCAAGGTAAGATCAATTGCCTGTCTCACCCAACACATCACTTCCAACACTAGCCAACAAGGTTGGCTCAGAGGAAGCATTTGAGAGCAGGACAACCAAGCTGAAGGAGGATTCTTCCTACATGACACCATCAAAGCCACATCATATTCCCTCATTCTCTTGTGCTTTGGACATAAACAATCACATGTCATACATCAGTACCCACACAGAATAACCATGGGGTAAGTTTTATGTATGCATTGCTTTTTCTTAACTTTAAAGAATGTAGCCAGCTGCCATTATTTGGTCTCTGAAGTGAAAAATATTCAAACTGTAGAAAGGTTCACTTATTGTATTTCAATTTTATGACAGTTTAACTGCACTGAATTCAAAAGCTGTAACACTGTAGTATAACTGTAAAGGTATTATGTTGAACCAGAGCAATTCTGAACATGGCCATACACCAGTATCCTAATATAATACAGATTTATAATAGAGTGCCTGGTGAGATAAATTAATCATACTATAAACAGCCATCAGGGATATGGAAAGTAATAGTTTCTCATGATCTGCTACATGTATACAAAAGCAGGTGGCTGAAATGATGTAAATATTCAGATGGTATCTTTAGCAGGCACTCCTCTGCCCTGGAGGGAGAGTGACGGGAACACCGTCTGTGCACTTCCAGCTTTCCTGTGCTTTAATGAACACCCAAGCTGAAGATACACATCCTCTCCAAGAAGTAGTTCTGCTTGTTAAAACAGCGACACAGGAGTACAAACACATTGCTTGGTCACTAGGGGTTAACATCAGGAAGGTCAAAGACCAGCTACAGCTATGCAAAGGGAAACAAGAAGGGCTTCTGCAAGCAATGCTAGCAGCAAAAGGAAGTTCAGGGAAAATATAGGTCCAGAGATGAATGGGATAGACAATTCACTGACAGGCAATATGGAAAAGCTTGCTTCCAGACCTCTGCATGTACCTCAACAGTTTGGGAAAGGGACAGGCAATTAACAGTTGAGAAGTAACTGGTTAGAGACTTGTCAGCAATACTAGATGTATTTATTCAGATACGTGGAGCTGGATGGGATTCATACAAGGGTGCCAAAATAATTGGCTGATGTGATTGTGTGGCCATTATGCATGAAAAAATTCACACCATCAGGGCAGGTTTCTAGCAGCTGGAAAAATGCTGATATTATGCTTATTTTAAGAAAGGTTAAAAGGAGGACCAAGAGGACAACAAGCTGGTCAGGCTTGCATCTGTTCTTGGACAGGGCAGGGAGCATCTTCCTTGGAGGTTGCTTCCAGACACAGAAAGGCCAAGAAGGCAATCCAAAACAGTGAACTCAGGCAGACCATGATTGATCAAGCTGACTGCTTTCTGTAACAAAATGACCTGCTGTGTGGATAAGGAGAGAGAGGTGGATGCAATATAACTTGACTTATTAAGGTTTTTGACACTGTAACCCTCCCATAGTCATTTAAGAGTTGAGGAAGTAAGGCCTAGAAGAACAGACTCTAAGGTCAGTTAACAACTGGTTGGTTGGACTGCCAGTCCTGAAGGGTGATAATCAGTGGTTTGACAACTGCTCTGCAGCTGGTAATGAACAGAGTACCCCAGTATCAATAGCATATTGTTCAATATCTTCATCAACTACTTGACTGGTAAGACAAACCCCTCAGAAAGGGGTGGACAAGAGTAAATTACCATTTAGCTTAATCTCTCCCTGAGAGATTCAGTTCAGAAGGACCTTGATAAACACAGGATCAGGAGAACAGAAACTTCATCATGTTCAACAAGAAGTGCGAAGTTCAGTGTCTGAAGCAGACTAACTCCGTACACCACTGAAGGCTGGGAATTGACTGGTTGTGTAGCAGCCTTGCTGAAATGACCGGGGGGTCATGGTGCACTCCAAACTGAATAGGAACCAACAGTATGCTTTCTTCAGGAATAATACAAACACCATACAGAATGCATATTACCCACAATGAGAGTTTAAGGGAGCTGGGCTTTGTTAGTGTGCCAAAGAGGAGCCCAAGAGGCAATCTAAAAGCAGCCTATAATTGTTTAAAGAGCAGCTGGAGTGATGACAGACTCAAACTCTCCTTCGTAGTAGCAGACAATGCAACAAGCAGCAAACATCACGAACTACAGCTTGGATGGTTCAGACTGGACAAACATGATTAAATAAAATTCTGTGGAGCAGCAGAACAGGCTGTCCAGAGATGTGGTGCAATATCTATTACGGGAGATTTTCAAGACCAAGCTGGACAAAGCCATGGTTCACCAGATATAGTGCTGGAAATGGTTTTGATTCAAGACTTCCAAAGGCCGCTTCTGACCAACTCTTCTATGATTCAATGAAAAGATTATTGCCCAGGTCCCTTGCACAGCCCTCTTGCCAGATGTCTCAGCTCCCAAAAGTGCAGCATGTAGGGCTAAACAAAGCCATGGGTTTTTTAGGCTGCATAATTTAATAAAGCTTGTTTTGGATGGAACAAGGTCAGAAAACATCTTAAACAAGCGTATCTGTGGGAAGATCTTAGAAAATAGTTACTTCCAGCAAGATAGCCATGATAAGCAATTGAGGATGGGCTGGAAAAAAAGCTGCAACATGTTTCAATGTTGGCAATAGCTGCTATTGAAGTAGCTGAATGCTTCTTAGCTTCTGCCAGGATTACTCCCTGAGCACACCAAGAATTCCATACCTTCCCCACCTCCCAGCACTAGTTCTACAAACAGCTTAAGTTTCATGTCTTGTCCTCTTTTTCTTCCTGATTTCCAACCAAACAGGCAGGTACAGCTCACTGACTCACATTACATTTCTCAAACAGTGAAATTCAGCAGATCTGGAGCTCAAAATTTATCACACTACATCCAAGCAGAAATGCCAACCACGCCGAACACAGTCTTAATATCCCAGCCAAAAGTCTCCAGTAAAAGCCGTTTAGAAGCTGATTAACAAGGTCCAATTAGCGGATTAGTCAAGATCCAAAGCACATAGCTACACAGAGTGCAAAGTTAATAAAATGGTGTCATGATGGTGGATGAAGAGGTAAGAACAGCCTGAACTTTAGCTAACAGCTTCTGATGGTGTGGCACTGGCCGAGATAATCTAGTGGTTGAAAGCCTGTCAGAAGCCACAAAGAACAAGTCAGGCATATCACAGGATGTAGTGCTTGGTATATTCTTTCTGGAGAAGATAAAATCAGTATTATCTTCTTCTGCCTGAATCTGCCAAAGAAATGATGGGTCAGACTGGCATGTCATTTACACTTATTTTAAAAACATTAATCTGATCCAATCTCTACCACATTTAAGACATGCCTGTGCATTAGGGCATCTGGACACAAACACACCAGTTACTGCTAAGCTGCTGAGACAAACTGGTTTGGTCTCTTATTGGGCCTTGGATTTTCCAAAGACTAAGCCTGGACAGAGGAAGCATAATGAAATGTTTCTAAGGATTTGTCTCAATTTAGCCATCTAGAAGTTGCTAGCATTTAGTCTCAGCTAGTCAGTTAGGCTACTTTAATCATCAGTCTAGAGAGATGCTTCCATATGTGTTTGAGTCATGCATAAGATGGATGGAATAAACCCCCTGTTCTGCTCCCTTTCCCTCGCACCAAGGCAGATACATCTCGCCACTCCTACAACACAGGAGAAGCCACTTCAGAGCAGTATGGTCCATCAAGGGGGAGGTTTTGAGAGGATTTTACCTCTACAGCACAGAATCTGCTACGCGACTGTGTGCTGGAAGAGAAGATAAAAGAGAAATACTAGATAAAAATACCGCATAACTATATTTTTTAGAATTTGTGAAAGGTGATTCTTCTGAAGTCAAGAATTTCTCATCCAAGATTATGAAGAGGTCCTGAAAGTGACTGTGCACAAAGGAACTGCACAACCCATATATGCATATGCATGACTTTATCTATATAGCTCAGAGCAAGGCTGCACTTCGAATTGTCTAAAACTGAAATCCTATTGCCCATGAATTAAGACAATGCTAATAGGGAAAAGATCGCATGGGATCAGTTTCAATCCCTGGACAAATACATGCACATCAAACTGATTTCAGGGGAGTGCAAAATTTACCCCTCAAGAGTTTTAATTTATGTGAAATCACCACAGGAAACTAAATTTATAATCCACAATATAAAATTTTGCTACATATTTTGCTGTTGCTCCATAGTCAAAGACCCTATTAACAGTAGGGTCTTTACAAAATGTGCCAAAGGAATTTAATGCACCTAATGTAAAGAAAGCCTCCTAAAACTCAGCCCCACTATCTGTGTTTTATAAATTAGATCTTGGCTGTTGTGTAGCTCTGCTCAAAAATTATCTGTGTCTGTACTTATTCCAACTAAGAATTCTTTCAACCATTTTTAAAACAAAGGTAGGAAATGGGAACAGAATTGTAAATAATTAAAATGATTTCTTTTGACCGAGAGACAGGAAATCACTGTTTTAGTTTCTAAATCCTGAGTTTAAAAAGTTCCCTTTAAGAGGAACATTTGCTCATTTTTAGTGGGCACACGCTTCAGTAAAGAAAACTGAAAAGGGTGACACCAAATGACAATTAGCAATACCAATTTTGATATCAGAACATGTTTTTCCTCAAATTAACTGAACAGTGACAATAATGAAGTTTTACTTTTTCCTCTCATGTGATACGTATTTCCTGAAGATGCTCTTCACCCTGTTCCCAGGTCTGCAGAAGGTCAGGCTACCCTCACAAAGATGGCTCTGTCAAATGGGAACTGCCACATCACTCATTAGATCCCATAAGAGCATTATCAAACATTGGCCTTTTCCCAGACTGGATATTTGGGGCCAGATTTGTGGCACAGCTTTTATTTTGTTTTCCAAGAAGAACGATTCAGTGAAATAAAATTCACCAGCCTGTAGCTTATTCCACTCCACCAGGGAGGAAAACAAACGGAAATGCATAGCTCTCCCGAAAAGCCATTCAGTGCTCAAAGCCCCACTAATGACAGGAAACAGGAGATTATTCTCATTCCTGGCCCAAACTTAGCTTTAGATGGTTAGGATGGCAAAAATAAGAACAATAATGTGCTGCTTCACTTGGCATTTAATACAGTACAACATCTGGAGCAAGAAAGACATAGAGAAGAAAAAATACTAGAGCAGCGTACCTGATCTTGAATCAAATCCCATGTATTACTGGCAGCTCTCTTCTTTCAGACCCATCTAGTGCTTCTTGCTATGTCATTTCTATTAAATAGAACAGTCTTTTAGTCCTTTTTGTAGAAATCATTGTGCAAGGGGTAGAGGTCAAGACGCAGAGTAGATGTCATTAAAAAACTGACAAGGTATAAGGTCCACAACAGGTAAAACCATTAATTGCTCCCGCAACTGATCATTTTCAGATCCGAGTACAGTTAAAACTGGGGGCACTTAGCACTTACTACAACTGATTCGGCATACAGAAATATAGCATTGCTTTTAATTACATCACTCAGATCCTTCTGGGGAGGGTCCTAATGACTAGGTGTTTTGTATGCCAAGCTGTGTCCCCCTCCCAGTAGGCATTAGCTGTACTCCCTCAATTGACCTTTCTTTGCAGGTCTTTTTAAAGAAAGGAAAAGGCCGTACAGCTAAGCTAAAAAAACCCCACCAATAACAAAAAGTTAAATTATATTTTAGAAATCATTCTGACCTCTGCACATCTATCAAAGAGGTTTCCTCACTCCTAAAAATATTACATTACATTTTATCAATTTCTATCTCAGAGTCCTATAGTCTTTCCTGAAAGGCTCCTTCAGAAGAAAATGAACTCAGAATAGTGGCATTTTAAAAGGTTCTTGCAGTTCCTCTAACAATCATCAGTATTAATTCTGTAATAATCTATAATCACCTACCACTACCTTTTGAATGTTTTTGTCTAATGCTTTTGAAAAGCTTATCTCCCTCTTGCTTCCCATTCTCCAATCCTGAGATTCTCCTAAAGCTATAAACTTTTAGAAAAATGGCATCACACACTTCTCTCTGCATCCACAAGGCCAATGCCAATCATTCAATTTAGGAAAAGGAAGTAATTATTGTGAATTGCAAATAAAACTGTATTTTACCCTTCCTCTCTTGGCTCTTCAGCACTGTTTGCCTAACAGTGTTTTCAGTATCATGTGCATACTAATTAGTAATACTGCTCTACAAATAGAAGTGTTGTGAGATGATAAGAGGTTTAAAAGACAAACAGAAATTGTTACACTGAAGTAAGTTTGTGACTAACTCTCACTATCAGCTTAACCATTGAAGTACTTCAGCACTAAAATAGGTCAGTATGTAAAACAGGCCTTCTTGTGGATTAACTACTCTGTTAGTGTCTCCAGCCACAGTGATCTGGTCATTTTATTAAGTTTCACAGGACACCAGGCCTGAGGCTGTATAATGTCCTATAAATCACACCCTTACTTTTACTAACATTTTATGAAAATATACCTTTTTTAAAAGCATGCAGTGTTGACTGGAAGAAAGCAAAGGATAAGAGGCTGCACCATCTCCCTCACTCATTCATCCTTTGTCATGTTAAATCGAGTACCCTATTTCTAGTTCAACTTCATTTGGTTTCTGTTTCTGACTATTACTCATTTTCCACTAAATTAAAAAAAGCCTTTAGCACTCCCTGTCACCTCTGTGGAGGAAGTTGTACTCCGTAATCAAGCTCTCCCTCAAACTTCTTTTTGATAAAATGATTCTGATTAATTTTTTTACATTTAATGTATCAGATGCATTCATGACTCAGGCCCCATATCATTCAGGTGTCCATCTTGTTTGCTGTTACCTTTTATAACTTCCTTTTTGAGGGAGATGAGGAGGACTGACTCAGTACTCTAGCATGAGCTCCACCAGTGACACACACACTGTTAAGTCATGGGTTTGCTCCTGATGGCTGCTGCCCTACTTATGTGTTCTTAGACTTTATAAGCTTATTTTGTCAAAGCCTCTCTTGAGTTGCATTTTCACTACCATGCTTCAAAAAACACCAGTTACTGCTTTCTGGGACACTGTAACCCTATTGTGACACAGTCAATCAAAGATCACTCTTTAAAGCAGAAACTACTTTAAGGTTTTTTTTTGATTGGCTCAGCTTGTCCAGATGAGCATATTGTCCCATAAAACTGCCGTGTCCTCCTCATCGTGTACATCCACGAAGAGATCAGCAGCGATTTTGTGTACTTCAAGATCAAAGCTTCATTCCTGTACAACTAAAACAGCCATAAACCCAGTTCAGTTTTTATTCTTCACAAGTACTTTGTGGTAAATGTCATATTACTTTCCAAACCTATTCAGCTCACCACGCTGTATCTATATTGAAATTACATTGAAAAAATCTGCAAGAAATTAGCAAAGGAGCAGAACTAGGGCCAATGTCCTGTTTCATTCTAGCTCTTTTCATCACTCAGGCTATTTGAAAAGCAACAAAGAAAAGCAGAGCTCATCGATGCTCACCAAGTGACTCAACTGCCACAGCGCATAAAGCAAAACCAGGGAGAAAGAGAAATGCAATTGTAGTGCGCTGAAACACCAGCTAAATACTCCCAGTACCATACCTTTTGGGATATATTTACTGTGAACTGCTACTGCAGCTAAAAGCATGTTGTGTGGGAAACTGTCCAGGTTCATCTTAGTACTCTGTCACCTTGCAAAGGAACATTTTGCAAATCCTTATGGTCACAAAACCACAAGCAACGCAGACTTATTGAAAGAACTTTCCTAATCCATTATGTAGCAAAGGAAACAAGTTACCAAAGAAGCAGCAAAACTTGAACGCACCTCAATAAATATATAACTGATAGAAAGGATAACTCTTTACTTTCCTCCTAAGATGGTGAGAGTTAATCAGGAATTAGTCAAGGGCCTCTCTGCATCTTAAGGACTAGAGAATTTTAAAAGCCATTGCGATCCTACAGTCCAATAGATACAAAATACAGTTTCAGGCTGCAAAATTTTAGTCTGAATGCAGACTTTGAACATCTCAAATTTTTTTTTCGCAACTAGTGTCTTAAGCATAGAATCATAGAATGTGAGGGGTTGGAAGGGACCTCTGGACATCATCAAGTCCAACCCCACTGCCAAGCAGGACCATAGAATCTAGGGTAGGTTAGACAGGAACACATCCAGATGAGTCTTGAAAGTCTCTAGAGAAGGAGACTCCACAACCTCCCTGGGGAGTCTGTTCCAGTGCTCTGTAACCCTCACAGTAAAGAAGTTCCTCCTCATGTTGAGGTGGAACTTCCTGTGTTCTAGCTTGCATCCAGTGTCCCTTGTCCTATCACAGGGCACAAGTGAAAAGAGGTTGCCCCTTTCTTCATGACAGCCAGCCCTCATATATTTATACACATTAATTAGATCCCCTCTCAGTCTTCTCTTCTCCAGACTGAAAAGCCCCAGGTCTCTCAACCTTTCCTCATAAGGCAGGTGTTCCACTCCCTTAATCATCCTTGTAGCCCTCTGATGGACTCTCTCAAGTAGATCTCTTCCCTCTTGAACTGGGGAGCCCAGAACTGAACACAGCACTCCAGGTGAGGTCTCACTAGGGCAGAGTAGAGGGGGAGGAGGACCTCCCTCGATCTGCTAGACACACTCTTCTTAATTTTGTGAAGAATTTGAAAAGATTAACAACTAAAGCCATCTGCACTCCAAAAAAAAAAAAAAAATCAAACCCATACTATATCTTGTCTGAGAAATCCATGCAGTAACTCCAAAATCCCTGGGGGTCTTATTAGTCAGACCATAAGACAGCCATGAGAGAACAGTTGAAACTGAAATTATTAGTAGCATGCTCCCTTTAGTGGTCATGTTCAGGTCCACCATAGAGTCTTCTAGGACAGTTTTTGAGAGAAAAATATGAGGTAATTCTCTGTTAAGCTCTTTTCACGTTGATAACAACCTCCTCTGGATGCAGTCAGATTTTTATATCACGTCTCAGCTGCCCAGTTCCATACTTAAACTTACATATCCCAACCTTACTCAGTTGATGTTGATGTAAAGCAGTAAATATTTATTTAAAAAATACTGTTATGGCATCCGTATGTTATGTATGCTGCTAAAGAGAAATTAGTTTAGCTTAACTTTTAAATAGATCAAAGTATAGCTGAGCTAATAAAAGCTGGAGTGAATTCTGCTGCTAGAGAATATCTGAAGGCTAGATACTAAGAAATTTGAACTCTCCTAGTGTTCATTTTGCAGCAGTGAAAAATTTCACAGAGTTAGGAAATTCCCAGACTTACTTCAGTTCTGTTTCCTTCCTACTGCTAGTCTAGAAGAACATAGAAATCTGCCCTCGAGGATTTTTTTTCCAACTCCTCCTTCCTTTGGGTTTTCCCATTAAAAAAGACCAGTGTGCCTGCCTGTTTTCTCCCTTGGAACCTTTACAGACAATATTTTGGGGCACATAAGAAGATAGGCCAATGCCAAAGAAATCTGTAGGGTCTACCACAGTGAACTGATGTGCTGGGGAGGGTCTGATTACCAAATCTTGCTGGAAAAACCTTTGGGTGGTGGTCTGGGTTCATGAGATTTGAGGACTTTTCTCACTTTTACTAGGACACTTCAAAAGTAGATGCCTATAATTAAAGTCCTAGGTGAGCCAAGCCATGCATATATTTAAGACATTAGAAGAAGAAGAGGCTGCTTTGATGAATGGAGAAAGAGAGAGTATTCTGATCATTCAGTGTTGTTTGTGTAGAAAACATTCAAAATCGCAGTTTATGCTGGAGATCTTCTTCTTTCTCCTTCTCTCTCTTATTTTGGGCATGCGAATAACTCTTTGTTAAATGTTTTTGAACATATACAAAATTAAATGTGTGTGTATATATGCCCGTACTTCAAGGATTCACTAGCCCCTCCATTCAGAAGCCAAATTAAATGAAGATAGGCCTCATAATAATTCTGACAACTGGAACCTGAAGCCCCCCTCTCTGAAGGCCCTTTTTTGCAAACAAGTGGTGTATGCATTACACTAAGTCAAGTTCAAACTTTGCTATGAGGGAAAACCCCCAATATGCACAAAAAAGCGGGTGTGTTTTGTTTGTTTGGAACCTGCTACCTCAAGAAACCTTAGTTAGATTGAATTTAGCTTTTTATTCCAACCACTGTCAAACAAAACAATTTTTAAAAATCCAGGAATTAATTTTTCCATATCAAAGCAAGCGACTGCCCACATATATGAAGGAGTAACCAAGACTGCAACTCAGGCATACCACAAACCCACTGTGTGATGGGCCTCTCTTTTCAGCAGTTTTACCTCTACAAATTTTTTTACTGGAGATTCCTGCCAGGCCAGCTTTGCAAGAATATTTCCAGGCCCTTAATACATATCTTTACAGAGAAGCAGCTGATGGAGTGAATGAAACACACGTCAGTTATTTCATTGCAAAGAGGAGTGCAGACACTGCTGCTGGAGAATAAAAAAAAAAATGTCTGAGACTAGGACAGTGAATAGCCCTCTGGAAGCACTCTTTGCTCAAGGCTGCATACAAAGAAAGCCTGAAGGATTGGCTGAGACAACCGACCTTTCGATATCCATTACTGGTGAGCAGATATCCTTCTTTCCTGGTCAGAAATGTCTTTTTCAATGTTTCTAGAACTATTTTTACGATGTACATTTATTATTGGATCTTTTATGGGCATCTATTTGATGCAAAGTCAACTGAAGACAAATCAGTTTACTTTTGTAACAAATGGCTGCTAGTTGACTTTGACATTAACCTCTATTCCAAAATTAGTGTTCAGATGCAAGACTTTCACCAAACTTGGCTATTGGAGGCCAATTACTGTGAGTTTATGCAGACATCAGTGTGCAGAAGCAGGTCTGAAGAGCTGAGCTACTGAATAAGCAGCTCCCTTTAAGGAACACTGGGTAAAGATAAACAAGATTGAGAGCAAGGAAAAGTCTGAGCAGGTTTTTCCCTGCTGAAAAGGCAGCTGTTGTAGAGAGTGTGGAAGAGACAAAAAGAAGCATAATAAAATGGGATTTGCTGAATTCCTCTTTTGTAACTTAATGATAAAGTGGATAAAATGTATAAATCAATTATCACAGAAAAAATTAAAGCATCAAACTAATATGAATGAGACACTGACAATTTGGAAAACCAATTAAATGAGGGAACCTTTGCCTTTGTCTGGCTGGAAAAGGATTTGTGTAAAACATTGATTAAAGCACAGGCTCAGCATCCTGTCCTAGTTGTGTGGAACTGAGCATCCCTACACACCCTACACTTGCAAAGGTAAATGTATCACTGAAGAGACTTGTAGACAAAGGCAAAGCCAAATTGTGCCAGACACTTAACCAGCTTCATCTACTGCTAATGAAGAGGTACATGTGGATCATACTTTCCCCTGTAATCCACAGGTTTGGTTGTAGTCCAGACACCAAAGCATTAATAATCTGCCTGAAAAACTGACTAATTAGACCTATTAGGGCAACTGTGGTTAAATGGGTAAAGATAAACATGATTCATTGCTCTGTAGTAGCTTGTATCTGCAGGAGCTTGCAGTTAACCATGCCTTTCACATAGATAAGGATAGTAACTTCTGTTCTTTAAACACCTTTCTTTAATTTCCTTTTTTTTTCCCCCCCAGTAAAACTCATGTGGTTTGGTTAATAGCATCCAGATCAATATTCTGCAATACAGACAGATTCCTGACACAAAATATGACAATCCTTGGAATGGACACACGTAGTAACACTCCCCACACAGTGGACACGACAAGCCATTCATTCACATGTTGTGCTTGGGGACATGGGGGTCAGAAGAACAATATCTTGGACTAACTGCATCTGAAACTACTTCAAATTTCCTGTTAGTGTGTTAAACATGATAGATAGCTTCTCTCCTTTTCAAAATGATGACCTATTTTTCCACTGTCACTGCAGAATACATTATCATAAACCATAGTTTTCACTCTGGACTGTAGAATCATTATTTATAAGAATTATAAGGTTGTCTACATCTTTTACTTTCAGCATTAAACATGACTGAAGTTTAGAATGAGCTATTTTACATTCTTACCTTATTTTGTAGGCCAGAAAAGCTATGTGTGGGTGTCAAAATACAAGAGTTTTCACAATATTCAAAATGAGAGCATTTTCCACACTATTTCCAACATTAGGCTTTGAAATAAGTGGAAATACTGTGGTGGTACAATTTCCCCCCCATTCATGGGCTGCTTGATACAGAGTACGACTCCCCGCACAGCAATCCTTTGGAAAAGAACAGGCTGCGAAAAGCAGAGTACTGGAGTCTTAAGGCAACCCTTTAATGCCCCTGGCTCCTGCCTCCTCTGTTCTGTAGGGACAATAATGACAATTACCTCCTGCAGTGGACCAGAGTTTTGAGGTGTGCACTTGGCTCCTCCTCCCTTCCTTATCACCTTGGATGTGATCAGTTGACCCTCTTGTGACCTGACACACTTGTACTTGGGTTGTGGCCCAGAGGGGGGATACCAGGACCCCAAGATCCAGTAAGTTCTAGGCATGCACAACTGATGGAAAAATACCACGACCCTCAAGTTGCGGACATGCATAAGCTATAATATTGCAACACTTGAGTTAGGCCGAAATGGAAAAGTATCTGACAAAAGTCGATTATCTCAGACTCCATAAACAGTGATCCAAAATGAGATCCTTTGAGCTCTTCCAGCTTGCAGCAGGGTGTATCCAACATCTCCCCTGAGCTGGGATGCCTCTCAGGACCGCCTGCTGACGAAGTTGATGCAAGGCCTGGGCAAGACCACTCCCTTGAGACTCAACTCCCACCCATTGAGAAATGCTGGTCCATTATGAGTATTTACTCTCAACCCAAAGGAGGAAATTCTGACTATAGGCTAGTCTCTTCTACCCATCTCTCTACCTAAATGTTTAATTTTATGCATTTGCTTTTATGAGCATGAGCATCTACTTATTTCTCTGGCTAAGTATTTCTGTGTCTCTATGTTTTGTGTTTATGCATATATACATGCTTTGGCTGGAGATACCTTGTAGCAAGTTAGCGTGAATCTTGTCATTCTCAAATCTGTAATTAAGTTGCTGTTTTACTAAATCGCTTATTATAGTAAGTGGTGCTAAAAGCAGCCTTTGATTTATCTCATTTTATTAATAAATCCTAAATTGCTGATAAATCAAACTGTGTCAAACATATTCATCCACAAGAAATACCACTTCACATGCATTTACTTTTTCCCTTAAAAATGATACAATTAATATAGTATCTACTTCCAGGATGAAATAACTTCAGGCTAGGTCTTTAGGTTGGAAAATATTTGAATACTACAGCAAAACAATAATTCTGTCCTTTACAAAAACTGTTGTGAAGACACTCTTTGAAAGAAGTGTGGCATTTAAACTATGCATCTTCATATTCTTGAAGCATCCAAACAACCTTACCTCTGTCTTTTGCAAGGCCAAGCTCTTTTTCTCTCCTTCAGATATGTTTGCTTGTCATTTGGATTCATGTTCTTCCCTTGCAGGGAAGAGAGCTCTCCCACTGAATGACCTCTAGACTAGTGAAAACTTGTCTTGGAATTTGTCTGTATTTGCTGACAACTAACACTAAAAGAAAGCCTTATGGATCAGTCTTGTTCTTTTCTTGGGAGGAAGTTGAGAAGGAAATACATAACTCGTCCTGGGTAGAATTGTAAAAATACAGGCTGTACAAGTACAGATCTTAACGCTGCTAAAGGTATAAGATCTCTCCGTCAGGGGTGCTGAAGGAGACTTGTGGTCTAGCTGGGGTTAGTAGCCTTGTCTTTTGCTGAGCTGATCTGACACATCCAATTAAGTAAAGACAAGACTCTAAAGACGAACTTTTCACACATAATCCCTAACTGCTAAGCTTAAGACCCTGGTTCTTGACTGGAGAGCTGCTGAGAATTTGTGGCTGCCAATATAATGGAGATGAACCGTGCTC
This sequence comes from Coracias cyanogaster, assembly GCA_033124195.1. Lineage (NCBI taxonomy): Eukaryota > Metazoa > Chordata > Aves > Coraciiformes > Coraciidae > Coracias > Coracias cyanogaster. Next base: position 71,337 of record JAVSBS010001724.1, read on the forward strand.
TGGACATGCTATTCAGACACATGAGAGCAGTATATATTGCCAAAAGCTCTAAGAAGTCACCTTTTAGACCTCTCAGACTAATTAATGTCTCTGTGCTTCAGTCTCTCAACAGTAACACCTGACTATCAAGCTCTTTTTCCTTGCACCTCAAAATTGCAAAACCATTGAGATTAACCACAGTGAATAAACTAGTAATTCAGGCCTAATATGCATAAAGATTAGCATTTACTAAATAAAGCTGAGAGTTTCAACTGCTGTTCACATGAATACTGCCTATTCTCTGTCCTGGGTCCTACTGTTGTGTTGGTTCAGCCATCATAATTTTATGCTGCCTGATCACACAGGCCAACACTGAACTCAGCAACATACCCTTGGAAGTCTTCTTTCAGACAGTCCTGCCATAGGTTCCTATAGGCTCAGCTCCTCCACTGCCCACTGTGATGCCAGCATTGCCTGCTGGACACAATGGACAGAGATGGCTCCCTCAGTAGCCCTTCACATGGAAGGACTCCACTGAAAGAGCTCAGCAAGATACAGCCAACCCCAACAGAAACCACACATCCAACAGGAAGCTCCTCTAATTAATCGGCTCCTGGTTAATATAGCCTTGACCTCATCCACCACCCCAACCATGACCACCTGGCTAGGGCAGAGCCACAGAGACACAGGTGAGCCAGGTTCTGCTTCTGGAACATGAAGCCAATAGGAAAACAAAACATTCCGCTAGGTTTTGACTCATTCACAGGTCAACTCCAACTTGGGGCCTACAACTCAGGCCCCAGCACTTCACCTACGTAAGCAAGGGGATCCACAGGAAAGAAGGTACCCTGAAAGGTCAACTCAGAAACTGCTGTGGTGGGCTGGGTTAGGTTCTTCAGTAATCCTCACCCCAGTCACTCCTCCTTTCTGCACAATTCCCCTTGCATCCTAACGTCATTAGGAAGACCGCCTCTAAGGTCATTCCGGTGCTTGTCCCTAGTGGTGCCTTTAGAAAAAAAATCACCTCCTCTAGTTCAGTGTGTGCATTTTGAAGCAATGAGTCAAAGCTGGCTAAGACACTTCCTCTGCAGCCAAAGACAATGTTTTGCACAGGTGGGATGTGGCATCTTCCAGAAATGCCTGAATATCCATACATATGCTGACTAGAGAAGGTGCCTACTAGCTACGAGTAGGTAGGTAGGATGATAGTGGGGAAGTGAGGCTTGCCTGTAAAGGGACCAGGAAAAAGTGCTTTTTTTTCCCCTAAATGCTATGCCTGTGAGTGAGTGAGTGACAGAAAGGATTCAAGTGAATTCCCTGGAGACAAAGTGGAAACGAGTTCAAACCAGCTGCCTGTGGCGTCTGACAGGTGCTTTTGTTCTTCATAGCTGATCAGCTTGATATTATGACCAGGTGAGAAAGGCACATGTCACTGGCAGGCTTGGGCTGTCATTGACTTTGCTTTCACTGAGCATTCCCATGGCTCTGTTTTCTGTACATTTCACCAGAAATCCAGGGCTACAGAGAAGTCCCAGACTTACTCTGATTTTGTAAACCATGCCACTCTTAGCTGTCTACATCTTTATAGAGGCCACAAAGGTTTTTCATACGACATTTAACACATTTCTTCTCTGAGTATTTGTAAAGTTTAAAAAAGAGTTCCCAAATAAGGTTGAATAAAGAAGTCCTTCAAATGAATCCTGTGCTATTGTATCTTTGTTGTTCAGAAACTCATGTTCATAGTCATGTCCTGCCATGGAAAATACCAATTCTAATTGCTCTTTTGTGTGCCATACTTTGACAGCATGTTTTTCTAATAGCAGACCTCTTCAGCTAAAGTTAACAGTTGAAGAGTAATAAAATATCTGGAGCTCACAGACATTATGTATTTATAAAAATTTAGAAACATTTCAGATTTGTCTCCATCGTACAACTGCTTAAGTATATGCAATGTATCTATGCTAAGAAGAGTTCCTATACTCCAAAACACAATCTGACATTTACTCTCATTTATTTTGAAATGCAAATGCATCTAGTTTATTCAGGATTCTTTTGCAGCTTACTGTCTTATTAGTGATCATGCTGATAACTTGAATCTCTGAAATGTTGTTGCTAAGCAATGCAACTTCAGGCATGTAATGAGGCTTTCCAGTGGCTACTTGAAGATGAAGAAAATTATCTCAGCTTCACAGGTTGTTTGATCATCAACCACATTATAATGGTTGGGTGATAAATAAGTTTTCAGCTTGCCCTTATTCTCCTGCAGATAATCTATTTTTGTACGGTTACTGAAGATCATACAGTGTCAGGAAGAAAGTTGTATGTTTTGGGATGCAAAGGCAGAACCAAAGAACTTGTGTAGCTCCTGTGTACAACTTTTTATAAAAAGAAGATTCCTTCTTACAGCTCATTACTTCAGGAAAGAGTACGGGAGAACTAGGATCCAAGGATGACCCAGCAAGACCCCTCCCCACACAAGGTAATGCTGCACCTTCACCCTTTGCAGCACAGATCTCTTGTTGGTGGGACTTGACCAAGGAGACCCTCCAGCTGTGACAGGGTCAGGCAGCTGTGCTGGGCTGTGTAGTGGGGCAAATCTCACATAGGCTTTGTTCTTGGGAACTATAAAACCATGCACCATATTGGGACAGGTTAAGTTCCTCTGATGTGTCCCAGCCTGGCTCTCCTCTGTGTATAACAGCAGCAGATATCTGGAAAAGCTCTTTGTTACATGCTCTCTATAGTGCAGCAGTACCAGCTGAACACTGGCTGGTCTTGAAACATCTTTTGATGATTTTTCTTCCTCACTGCTAAGTTCAGTCACTTAAGCCTACTGTCATGAATTTGACATTCTCCTTCTTCTGTGGGATCATCCTGGAGCTTTTGTTTTTCTTTTCCCCTCTATTGTAGATGTGATAATACCTGCAGCTGTAGTAGATGGGGGGCATGTCCTGAACAGGTGCTCTTGCATATGCTGCTCGAAGGAAAGTAGGCCCAGTCAGGCACACATCACCCTGACCTTGAGCTCTCAATGCCTCAATCCTCCACCCACCAAAGGAGGCAGTGTCTGCAAGGCAGTGAAAATAAACCAGTGTCTGAAGCAGTCAGAAGTAATGACAATAGAGTCTAAAGAAAAGGCCAGGGGAGAATAGGCACATCTTTATTCAAAGCTGGTTTGAAAAAAATCTGAAGCAGAAAAGGCCTGGGGCTACAAACTGGAGAAAAAAGGAAATAAAATAAAATATTGATCATCTGCTCAATGGGTGCCTTATCTTCTTCCATGCACCTCACAGTGCAGGGACTAAGGGAGAAGGTTGTGTAAGACTGTGCCATGACACAGTCATGTGAGTGGACTGGATTAAAGTTGTCCAAACAACTGCCATGTTGTCTTTTCTTTTTAGTGCCTGTTTTTTTGCAGTCTAGTGTTTTTGAAGTAGGTGGGGTGTTTGTACATGTCTGTGGTACTGGTGTACAGGGCCTTCGTGTAGAACTAGGACTTTTTGTGCCCCTCAGCCTGTAAGAATAGGGATGGCTCCTACCACTGAAAGCTCCTTTTTCACAGTTACAGCACAGTCTTGCATTGAAAAATGAAAGTGTAATGTAAGGTGATGCAGTTCTTGCCCTGAAGGACTTATTTTTATATGCTTTTATTCCTGAGTTGGTCAATGTTCACTGTGAGGCAACAGTTGCAGAGGAGTCACCCACCCAGCCAAGATACATTTTCCTGTGGATGAAGGAGAGAGATTTTTCTGTCCTCATGGAGACCAAGTTTTGCCCATTTAACAATTACCAAGTTGACGATTTAGTCCTGGAAAAGAGAAAACATTTTAAAGGTTGTGGTTTTGAGCATCTTTAACTTAATTTCTGGCCAAAAAGCCACCTAATCCGTACTTAAAGTGTGTAGACACGAACCTAATCTAAACATCAGATTAATTTTCTTATCCGTGGGCAAGCAAGCCTTAAAACACATGCAGCCAAACGTTTATGCAATATTCAGTGTACTGTTCTCATAACTGCTAAATGCTTGTGCTCCAGGAGAGATTTCTGTCCATTTTGCTCTAGCATGTTCTCCAGATGCCACTGCCAGTCAGTAGGTGCATTGTTTGCTGCACCTTGTTATAGTCACAGCCAGCTATGTGTTGAATGATAAAAGAAAGGGGGAAGGGGAAAGCTTGTGTTGAAAGGTGGTGTGGTGTTTTTTTACTTTTAAGGAAGGAGAAGAAATTGGAAACTAAAAAATAAAATTAAAAAAAAATGCTCAATTCAGTGCTGTGGTAAATTTGAAACATTTGGTCCCTTGGTATGTGTCTGGCTTGTGCTCTGAAGCTCAAAGTCCACATAGTGTCCATCCCAGCAGCAGTCTCTGGGAATCCAAAGCAGAGCTTTAAACTGTGAGTAAAAACCAGCACCTGTTTTCTTGCTGCAGCAGCACAGGGTATTCTCATTTACATGAACCTAGCATGAAAGCACCTATCTCTGCTTTCCTGTGCTGCAAAAACCAGCTGAGGGCACAGCTTCTGAGCATCTCTGGAGAAAATCACCCCCAGGTAGGCAGCACACCTCATATTTCAGCCCTGCAGCATCAGTGCTGGCCAAGGAGCTGGACTTGATCCTTATAATGATTTTTGTCTTATCGCTGCTGTTTGCCAGTGCAGGAGCCATCAGTTATTATCCGTTTGTGCAGTTCCCTTCCTCAATGGGACACGTGGTTTGTGGCTTTCTGGGAACAGGATTTATTTTCTGTATCTGTGATAAAATATTTTCAGTTAAGTCATTAATCTTTTAGACTGACATTTAACCCTATACTTGCCCAGGATTTCAGCAGCTGGAATCCTCTGCATGAAAAGGTTGACTAATCAAAATCCTCCATTTCCAGTCAGTTAGGAAAAATATCTTTTCTAACACAGAAATAGCACTGTAAAAAAAAAAAGGATACACCTAACATTCAATAAGAATAAATTGATAGTGTAATCAAAGATTCTCTCTAGTGAGGTAGTTAAAATTAAACATTGTGAACACTGCATAACGTTTCCATCTCTTAGCAAGTTCATAAGGACCTTAACCACAAGTGACCTGGCTAATTCCAGGATTTTAAGCTTGTTTGACATGGTCTAGTCACACACACAAAAGCAGGGAAAAACAAAGCATTTTTTGAAATAAGAATTTCCTTTCTATACTGTTCTACACTCTTTGGTTTTTACTCCCACTACTGGCACCTCTGCATGCTGCTCTGCTCTGGCAGCCAGGGTGCTGGGAGCTCTGGCAGGGGGCAATAAAGGAGATGGGGCAGGGAAGGCGATGGGTTGATAGGATGCTGTTGGTCCCCAGGCTGGAGGCTGCCCTGGGGATGACTACAGGGTTAATAGGGAGTGGAATATGCAGGGAAATGTAGGAGAGAGTCCTGACAAAAGAAAAGAATCCATAGCAGGCAGAGCACTGGGCTTAGCAATCCGTGTCCTGATACTCCTGGGCCACACAAATGCTTCCTCTGCTCCATATTGGAGGGGGCAAATTAAGTGGTTCAGGCAGGTCTTGCTGAGGGCTTCTCATTCACAAGGAAGCTGATCAAAGGAGTCAGGCAAATGGCTTCTAAACTTGGGGTGAACTTGGGGTGGGATTTGTATTGCCTGTGCCACCTTCAAGGTCACTGATTTCATTATGAGGTCAAGCTCATGACAATGATCAGTCCTCCCTGTGTGGATGACAAAGGCTGGGTGGAAGAAAGTTTAGCTTTTGGTCTCCTTGTGAATGGACAAAAATGCTATTTAGCCATTGTAATTCAAGAATCCACAGTCAAGAAGGAGAAGGTGCCTCTAGAAATAAGATTAACGGCTAGTATGCTTCACAAGAGGGTTTGAGGATTGATTAATGCACTGTGAGTGCTCCATAGCAGAGGAGTGCTACATATCAACTTAGGGAATTGCCAATGTTGCGTGAGATTAGCGCATGAGTTCACAAACCTCAGATATACAATCTTGCTTGAAGTGCTACATACTAGTCCTTTAACAGAGTGAATGCAGATGAAGATCAATGTAGGGCCAGTGACCCAGGTGATGAAGGTATAGCCCCCAACATTTAAACACAGCAAACCTTCAGTTAAGGAAGAGTAATATGTGCATATGTGTGTAT
>JAVSBS010001724.1:83778-94167 GCA_033124195.1 Coracias cyanogaster
TATTACAGAGTATTCACCCTCAGTCGTTAACTCTCATTACTTATACGAGCAGGGCCACTCTGCAACTACCTCTTGCAGCATGTTCCCTAAAAACTCAGAACTGGGCACTAGGAAACACAAAACACCCTCAGCTAAAGCACTTGTAGATTTTAATGGAAAATTAAAATGTAGAAAGTCCCCAAACAAACAGAAATGCCAGCATGGGCTTGGGATGCTTTGAAAGTACGTACCAGCTTCCTACCACTAAAATGATAGGTTTCTACTTTCATTTCATTTATTCTTTTCTGCTACTAGTCAAGTGTTCAAAATTTCCTTTCTTGCCCATTATTTTCCCCTTTTCTACACTCTCTCTATTGGATTTTTCTCCTACAAGTAGTTCTAACCCTTCACAAATGAATTTTTTCATTTTCCTAATATTCAAACTCCCTGTGTTCATCTTTCACTTTTCCATACCCCTAGGTCTGTACCAGCCTTTCCCTTTAAATTCCTCTTAAAGCTGGCGAGCATGTTGGCTCAATGCTACTGCTGGAAAGAAGCTAAGAGAAATTAAGGAGCAAAATTACCTAAGCCTGAGCATTCCTAAAAATGCTGTGCTTGTCGAGATCTAAGTAATGCAAAGGTAAATGCAAAGATCCCTTATTTACATAAGCAGCAGGAAGAATGTATGAACATTAACATGCAAAACATTTATCCATGAACTGCCAATAGTTTATAATATCACTTACCAACTGAAATTACAATCAGAAGAACGAAAAAGATCTGGGGCATGAAGACAGACTTCAAAAACTCAGTAAATTCCACTCAGAAAGTGGGCCATAATCCTGTAACTTTTCTGCATCCTCAGTATTTCTTCTGCTCACTTAATTACAGTCTGAACTCCAAATTTTGGCTAAGACATTTGCATATGCTTTGTACTTCAAAGGCTGACTTGCTTGTTAGCACAGCCTAGTTCCTGTTACTTGTATAAATAACTACGAACAGGAATCACATTGATTTAGCTGCACTTGATTTCCATTCTCTGCATTGGGAATTCTTCAGATTCAAGCTCCTGTGGAAATTTTTAGTCAGTTTGGTATAAACAATTTTTTATTATGCGCTTCTACAGGGAAAAACAAACAGTTTTCATTAACAGAAGAAATCAATTTTGTTAGGGAAGTTACAAATGTTTGTGTGCTCACTGGTAGTAGAATGTTGATGTGAAAACAAATAAACTAAGATACAAAGTTCTAAATACAAAGTGTTAAATACAAAGAGTAGGAGAATACTGAACTTCATTGAAGTTAATTTTACACATTTGAAAAAGTATTAGAAAGTTTACTTCATTTAGCGAGATGATTTTTTTTTTCAAGTATAATAAAACTGTTAAAGCACAATCTATGGTACACGGGTCAGACAAAGTGCATATACAGGCTTGCTCAGTTCTAACTCACAGCAATACTTAGGACTCCAAGGCTAAACTTTAGGTGAGGATTATGGCCACTGAGAAGTGGCTGAATCAGACCTGTTAAAATGTCCTTTAGCAAAACACAATAAGGACTTTATCTCAATCTACTCAGTCTATAGCCACTCCTTCCTCTCCCTTGGCAAGGCATCTTCCTTCTGAGAAATTAAAGCTGTGGTTTTTTTCCTGAAAGAGCATGTAATGGCATCACCACTTCCTGCCATTGACCATGATAGCTCTTTAAAAGGGACATTTATCAGTCTCCTGCAGGATGATCAGAACACCTCAGGCTAGCAAGCAGGACAGAAAAGGAGCTAGAACATTTTCTTTGGCGGTGGGGACGGGTGGGGTGGTGCCCAGGGTGAAATTCATTTTCAGATTTTTCCCTATGACATGCAATTACATACATTTCAGGAATCCTTCAGAACTCTCAGGAACTGCCAACCAGTCAAGACTTACTCAGAGCCATAATTCAATGACAGTTCATTGACACTGCCCTTCTTTAACAGGAGAGCACTAGGGATGGTGGACAGATGTGCCTAGGGCCTCTGCCATCTACAAAGACCCAGTACTTCCTCAGCACCCCAGTTTCCTCAGTCTATTTTGACCAGTTTGTGGCCCCAGAAAGTCCATTCAGATGAAGTTTATCCACCCAACAAATCGGGACGCATTGTCCTCAGTAATGTACCCAGTGAAGTCTGGGCAAAGCTGGGTGTTTTGAAAAGTGTGCTTTCAACTTTCTTCTAGCCAGAAAACAAGCTACAATTATTCATTAATTTTAATACCACAGAACCTAGTTTGTATAAACCGTATATCCCACGTCAAAACAAGAACAAAGAGGAAGTTCCCGTTTCTTCACAGCTTCTACTGAGCGTGCAGTCACCACCAGCATCGTTATGGAAATGAATAACGCATCCTTTTGGAAGTGCATTGACAAGCATCTCTTTGAACTGAACTCCAAACTCAAGATGACTAATGGCAATATGCCCAACATGTTTTGTGTGCCAAGCCAGTAAACGAGCCTGTCATCCTTGCATTTTCTTGTGTGCCATAGTCCCCTGTGCCCTGGCTTAAAAGTGATTTATTACTAATCATCTGAGAAGACATAGCAAGGAGGAAAAGGGAATAAACTTCAAGTATTCCAAAATTAGCATATACATTGCTCGAATGGCACTACCTTTTCTGCTAATCCTGCTATGGGTTTTAACAGGAAAAAAAAGCCTTGTCTGACATAAGCTTGTTATTAAAAAAATACCAAACCTCTGGCTTTTTGAAGTGCAGTGCAACACCTTATCATTCCTTAGCATTTTTGATCTTTGGTTTAATTTACAATATTTTTTATCCTTAGATGAATTTTTCTATGTCTAGTACTGCTTTTAGCATACGTAAGTGTCCACAGCCAGGTTGGATCCAGTGGGAGGAGTCCCTGCCCATGGCATGGGGGTTGAAACTACATAATCTTTAAGGTCCCCTCCAGCCCAAACCATTCTATGATTCTATGTTCTTGTTGTTCTAAGAGGAGAAATTATCTATATATGGGAAAACTATATTTGAAAGACAACAAATGACTAAAGACCCAAATACAAGAACTAGCAGAAGTACTGATGGGTACAATTTCCTCCCTTTTTTTTTTGCTTTTGTGATGTATCAAGTACATAAAATGAGATTTTTTCCATTTGTGTTTTTTTTTTCTACAGTGTGTAATTCTCCGCTTGACATTACTTATTCTGGAAACTAGCAGAAAAACACTGAGGGGATGGATTGCTTGTTCCTTGGCTGGTTTGCTGCTAACAGCAACATATGGAAACAGACCAAAAACTCAAATCACACTTAAGATACATGAATTCTTGTCATATTAATATTTCCTACATTATAATTTAGTAATCACTGCCTGTTAGTCAACTTCTAATTTATTAAGTACATGTTTACAAAAAGATTAATTCCATGGAAAATACCCATCATAAAGTTAATCTGTCAAAATGAGTAACTCAGAAATAGCTGATATAGATATCACATATTCATCAGAATATCAGGGGGAAGACTGTATTCAGCTGCATTTTGAAGAGAAATGCACTATAGATTTTACTATTACACCGCCAGATGCTCAGGTTTCCTTTGAAGGAGTTAAGTGGAATAAATTTCTCAAAAAATGGTTTTATATATGCTGAACCAAGCATTCCAGAAAACACTGCATTTTCTTAGAAGTTAGAGTTTTCTTTTTTCCCTCAAATAAACAACCACAAGTCAGAAAGTTGGGGTTTTTAAAAAGGTATTTCATATATAATAAACAGAACATTATATTTCTAGACAAGAGTTTTTAATTCACAGGCTACCTTTTCAACTCCTTTGTCTTGGGAAGCCCCATTTATATACCTGAACTAACAAAACTGAAACTGGATTTTTAATTCTTCCTGCAGTTCCAACATTTACTTCCTTCAAAAACAACACTTATGTCCCTCAATTACTCAGTAAAGCGGGTGTATTGGTACAGACATCAGAGATTTTGCAGGTCAGTTAAAATGCTGTATTTGCAAAACCTTTGATAGCCTTTACTGAAATATATGTGGAAAAATAGTACTATTTAAATTGTTAATTTGTATTGATGCTGAAATGACACTGGGCACATATGAGAAATTTTTTGAGGTCAGGCCCCGTTGCCAGCACCCAGCCTGGACAGAAGGCTGGATGCTGCCTGTTCCAGGTAGCTGGCTCCTCCACCACGGCTGCACACCAAGATCCTGGCAATCCTTCCAATCCCTGCTTCCCTTTGTCACAGAGGTTTTGGCTAAATATACACACAGACATTTATCCACCCTTCAAACATTTCCTCTTCAGATCAGTGCTTCACTATGCACAAGGAAATGTTCCCAATCACATCCTGCCCCTCTGTGAACTTGACTGGCTTTTACCACTTCAGCCCTCTTCCAACCTAAAAAGAGATGATAGGTGCAACTTCACTTTCTGTACTTAGCAGTTTGCCAGATTTAAGCCCCTACCTAGCTTATTTCTTAAAACCAAATGTAAAATTAGAAGACGACAGACGCAGTCTAAGACTACACTCCACCTACATAACCTGAGTTACACTTGCTTGATCTACATTTAGGTCTGTCTGCTTTTCACATTAAACACATTTTCCACAACAAGTGTGTTCCTACCAACCCTTCTGAGAACTTCTTTTGTGTAACCTGTGAAGCATTACTTCTACAGGCTCACTTGCTCCTGATCTATGGACCGTGGTTCATTTATCCTGCTGCAGATGAGGCCTTTATCTCAAAGCTCCTGCTCCTTGCTCACTCCTGGGCTTCTTCCATAGGATTACACAAGTCAGCACCTCCCTATGCACCTTTCCTTACAGCTTCTCTAAAGAAAGGTAGATGCCTGCTGTTGCTCTGAATGACAACAAACAGCCATGTCCATGCAGGCCTGGACCTTTTTATGCTGGATAAATCTCATGTTTATCACCTGTTGCTTAAAGCAAGGCCAGCCAGCCTCGAACACTACTGCACAAAGCATCATGTCTGAATGCAGGTTCACAAGCCCAGGTAGGATCCCGACACTCAGAAAATGGGTTACAAGGGATGTTGTAGCTCCAGAAAGCACTGCAACTTGCAGCTGGAAACTGTGCTTCAAGGCTGAAAGGCAGGAAAGAGTCCAAAGCAAGTAAGTTTGGGAACTGCTGATATTAAAGGTGTATCAGCTTGAACAGGCACTAATAAAAGGTGGTCATGAAAACTGCAAATATCATCTTTGTATTTTTCAATACTTCTCTACAGTTGTTTCTAAAAGTCATATATCAGACATGAAAGAGACTTGCTTGCATTACAGAATACATCGTATCATGCTAAAATAACCTCAGTGCTGTCAGAAACTTTCTTCATAGAGGAATGACCCAATTGTAGGAAAGACATTTCAATACCAGCTTTCCCCCAATGACACTTAGTTTGTGAGAAGAGGAAATGCTTATTATGCTTATCTCTCAAAGAAAAATTAATAGAAAAATTCAAAGGCATATAAATTTCACACATCAACAAACATTCAAGAATTGAAATGGTGTCAATAAAATGACTTTTTATTCTCTTTATTTTCAATTTTGAATGTTATGGTACACGCAAAATTTGGCAGATAGGGCTACATAATAGGCTTAGGTACACAAAAGTGTAGTCCTCTTAACTTGAGCCCCAGCTCTCTGGCAAAACTGGATTAATAGTTTAGAAATGAGACTGGGCACTCCATGGCAGTACTTTTTGTAAAAAAGTGGGCAGAACTCAGGCACTTCTTTAACATACCTTGCCCAGATGAAACTCAACTGGGCTCAACAGTGGTTCCATGCCATTCCCCACAGGTCAAGAACTAAACTGTTTCCAAAGAGAACTCCTTCCCATTCTATATCCTGTTGCACCATCCCAGCCCCCCAGTAACTTCAGAGTGTGGGACTGGCATAGACTGTGAGTCAAAGTGCTCAAAAAAGGTCACTTTTCATTCACCCACCACTCAATGCCACCCACCAGGGCCTCCTGGCAGCAGGTAGAAGGCCTTGCTGTGAGTCCGTTTCACACGAAATGAATCTACAGTCTGCAACATCCTTGAAGGATTCACATCTTCCTAAAGGCAAGCTACGCTAAACTGCTCTAACGGTGTTTGGTCTTGCTTCTTTTAAATAATGGGAAAACCTAGCCATTTACTGTGGTTCTAAGAAAGATGAAATTGGTTTTTAATCCTAGAATAATTGCTTGCCAGCTAACAGGACATATCTCATTGTGAAATGTGAAGTTTGGATGCTATTTTCTGATGTTTCCATTCAATCCTCAAGCTCAGACCTGCTAAAGGTATAGGTGCCTTTGGGATTGTTGCTCTTCCCCTACACCATTTCTACTGAAGATTCAGTCAATGCCTATAACCCAGAGACCTCAGCAGAAGAGAATCTGGCTGGGATTCAGCTAAGGATGAATTCTGGAAAAGAAAGCATTTTAGAAACATAAAAATACTTAATCATACAAAATGCATATACTGTGTAGTAGTGCCAAGAAGTAGATTTAATCCTGAAGCTCTTAAGATGCCAGAGCTCAATGACGCTGAATGCTACGGTCCCAATTAGCAAAAATACTTATGCACAAGCTTTGTATTAAGTATCAGTGTAATCCACCGAAGTTTATGACAAGCATGTTGCCTCAAACAAGCAAGACTTGTGTTGAATACACAAGGAGTTCTGTCTGTGTAAGGTGGAGGGGAAAGGCTACCTCAAACAAAAATCTAGTATGTGAGGATAATACTGGGGCTGAATCACTAATCTCTCTTATTCACATAAACCTTATTTCCCTGTTCAGAAAATTCTGTCCCACCTTTTAAGGTGTTTTTAGTCTGGTGGATATAATAAAGTTAATACTCCATCCATCAGATTTCAGGAGATGAGATGCAGAGCATTTAATTCTATTACAGTTTTATCAAAAGCAGCTCCTTTCATTCAGTTAAGGTTCAGAAAGAAAGCACTTCTAATCCAATGACTCTTCTAATTTTAGTAATGGAGACCTAATTTAATTTTAGACATGTAGATAAAAGGATACTAAAAAATGAGATATATCAATGAAGGTGGTGTTAGCACTACTGTAAGCAATTGTCTGTTTTCTCTTAACTGTCTTGAAGCCCTGTGTGAAAATGTCTTCATTGGAACTGGTTCCTTCAAGAGCAAGCAAATCATGTAAAAATACAATAAAGCTCATAGAGACATACTAATGATCTGTACTCATGCTTGTAATTTCAAAGCATTTCAGCAATTATTTTAAATCTTTAAAAGTGACTACTTTCAAAACAGAACAAGAGCAAAGTGGTAATGCTGTCTATGGGATGAATACTAGTGTCCATTTTCCTTTTCTACATGTCCTCCTTGCAAGAGACCACCTCCACCTGCCACCACCATCCCAAGTTAACAGAATTTTTGATGCAAATTGGCTTCCCACACATACACACCAGAGCAAAATCTTCCCAGCAGCTTGGAAGACACCATCAGGCACAGAATGATAGCACTGCAGCTATCTGTAATGGTGACCCAGCAGTCCAGCTCTTGCACTTGCTGTTCATCGCACCAAGCCTGCGTGGGTTGCTCCTTGAGGTGCCAAAGCACTGCGATGCTGCTGAAGCTACAAGTGCATAGCACTTCACTGAGGTTGCACAATTGATTTTCTAATCTAATGGGTAGGGTAAACAGAAGGATTGTGGTTGGAAGGTGTTGCCATCCCTCCAAATGCTCCTGGACTTGTCACCCTCTGCAAGAGCATGTGGGCACGGTGAGGGGCAGAGGGGGGAACAGTACCAAGCTACTAGTAATACCTCACTCTGGTTGCTACACCACTTGCATGCATCAAACACTTAACTGTGCTAAGAATGTACTAATTAACTGCTTTCCCAAGAAAATTTCTGCTGTTCATATCTTCAGTTTGCACAGTGGTTACTAGCAGCAGCAGCTGCCAAAACAGTAGCAGCAGTAACAGGCAACAGTAGTTTACACGTAAATTTTTAGGCTATCTATACCCGTTTCCTGCATTTATCTGAAAACTTTTACTATTTCACTGTCAAATGCTGCCTATTGGGTACATCCAAAATATCCTAACAAATTACTTACATTCTGCATAATAAAGTTTATGTTACCTAAACAACCTCAGCAGCCAGTCAATTTCTAAGTATGGTCAACCCAGTAACTTGTCAACAGGAATATGCTTTCTATTATTAAAATAAAAAAATCATTTCTTATCAGTCGATAACACAGAATCAGGTCTATTTTCTAGCACAGTATTGATCAAAGATAAAGCCAAGAGCAGGGAAACAGAAACTTGTCTCCCAAATAAAACAACATCCTACTAAACACAAATAGCTATTTAAGAATGTTCATGTATGTCAGATATGCTTCAGAGCATTCATATAAAGTAACAGATTTGCTCTTGGAAGTCATACAGCAATATACAATCCAAGCTTGTAATGTGTACTGCAGAGCCAACCCAAGCATGAATCAAAATTGTTGTTTCAAAAGCGTGTAGATTTGTTCGACATTCAGTAAGAAGGAAACAAGCCATTGGTGATACAGTTAATTTGTGATACAGTTAATTGTTCATAGGTCAGATTTTAATTTTGATACTCTGATGTAGAAAAATGTACTTTCAGTATTTTCACATTTGCAGAAAATAAAAATGGACTTCCAGCTTCCCCTTAGCTGTTACTATTGAATGATTTTTATGCTATTTTGCAAGCCTCCATTTACTCAAGCTTACTCTCTACAGTCAATGGTGACTAATAAGGAAGGACTAATGAGCTTAATTCCCTCTTTCTTTTATGCTTTTAAACAAACAAAAGCCTATGCCTTCTTCCTTCTTTTCAACCGCAAAAAGGGGGGGACCACTGGCAGCCCAGGACCAGGGTAAGGACAGATGAGAGAGTGGCAGATGGAAACCTAATCCCTAGCAACCTTCTCCCACCCTAGTCCCCTTCCCCTCCCCAGTTCCCCATCCCTCTCCTATTAAGACCTGCTGAAGCTGACAACCTGCCTCCAACATCTCCTCCCTTCCCTTCCACAAAGACCTGGTGATACTGGGACCTCAAGAAAAGACAGTGGAGGCAGACAGACTGCATAGTTGAATGCTGCAATTTCAAAGAGAAGAGAGAGAGGAGAAAAGGTATGCTGGCAGGAGGGATAAAGCAAAAAGAGTAGGAAAGGAAGGCAAGGATGGATGCTTATTAATGTCTGAGCAGACCAGGAGGCTAGCGATGAGATTTCTGGTAGAACAGGGGAGAGAAAATGCACTTAACAGTAAAGCTGGTCAAACCATTTACAGACTGGAAATAACCTGGTGTAGAGTTAAGAAACAAATGTTTTCAACTTAGTGATAGAGAGTAAATGGCAGAAAAATGATCTCCAGCTCTACAAATCAAAACTTTGCTTTCAAAACACAGACTACTATCTGTCACGCTTAATACCTTTTCATAATACCCTAATATAAAGTTGTCAGGATCCTGAAACATACAGCCTTGGGGAGAATGGGGAATAATCTCTGAAACTTCACCCCACACAAACATCTCTTCAAACAGCCCTAATTTACATAGATAGTTGTTCATGTACATAAGGAATAATAGGAGGGAATAGCCAGAAAGCAAGTCCACTCCCTCTCTGTGGGCCATGGCTTCACTCTGCTTGTGTCTGTCAATACACTGGGCCTCATTTTCATCTAAAATTGGTGTCATGCTGCAAAATGTAGTCATTCACTTTGAGAACTGCAATTATTGCTGTGCTCACATGCAGCAAAGCACCATCTGGCCTGTTCACAATGCAGGCATAATGCAGGAAGAGTGAGAGCTGATGTAAATGGTCTTCCAGTAATACTGAATTCCTCCATAAAAAGCAAGTACACTTGGATTTCAACAATTACTCACAGAACCAAGCACTCCTAGATCTAAATGAATACTCAACATTTTTGAATGAACTCTACTATCGTCTTCTGTTACGTATCAGTCAATATTTCAGGGATCTGAAGAATCAATGAATATTAGATTTTGTACCTATCAGGATGCAATTCCTAAACTTCTGGAGGAATACATGACTGGCATTCCCCTAGGCATACATAGGTTACAAACATATACTCCTATTTTTAAGTTGAAGCAAATAAAGGATTATTCGAACACCTAAGGAAATAATACCAATTTAAGTGATCATTCCAGTAAAAACTGACACAGCTAGTAAGTGCTTGCCATTTTTTACAACTATTAGCATTTAAAGACAGATGAGCTAATGTTCAAGCTAGTATTTCAGCTATGCCTCCATGAACAGCGATAATAACATTTAAAATGAATAGCCTGCTACAGTCACAGAATGCATTACTGAGCATATACTGAATTAAGCTGGTCACACAGATGGCAGTTCCCCCTCTGTCCTTTCCTTCTCTCCGCTTTGGAAGCATATGACATAA
>JAVSBS010001724.1:94186-106266 GCA_033124195.1 Coracias cyanogaster
GATGTGATAACACAGGCAAAGTACACTGAGATGCGCTAGTTTGGACACAGTCTTCGGCAAGTTTTACACCAGAGTTTAGGCGTGGATCAAGCAACTGCTTTGGCAGCAAGAGCAAAGGCAGCAACTCCGAAAAACAGCTGCCACCACTGTGGCAAAAATCTCACAGAATCATTTGTTCCAAAGACTTCATAATCTCTTGCATTGAAATCTGGTAAAAATCACTGCTCTTGGCAAAGCCTGATGCCTTCCCAACCAGAACCCAGACAGGTGTACTCAGAAGATTTTGGATTTATTCCAAATCCAAATGCAGGAGTACTTGGGAACAAAGTTTCTGTTTGGGGCCAAAACTGATTATAATGCTTAGCAGAAAGCAAGTGGGAAGTCACTTACCAAGCTGCCACATTTTAACACTTCGTTATAAAGAATTAAACTTGCAAATTTCAGCATAACTTTGCTGTACATGTGAAAAACAAAACTATAAGGACTACCAAGCGTAGAAAGAGTGCTCTATGTAAGAAAATGTGTGTTCAAACTCAGATTCAGCTCACTTAGCCCGAGCCATCCAACACTGTTACAAAATCATTGGATGCAGCTCTTGAAAAAATATGTACCATCTTTTACTGAATGATAAGCCCTTACGTCAAATACCAGGTAACATGGATGAGACTCTACCTGTTAAAAAGCTGGAGCTTGAGGCTCAAGGGGAGAGGAAAAGGGAGAGAGGGACTCTGGGAATTCTGGATGTGCCAGCACTTCTTTGTCCATAGAGAAAATCCAGTTAATGACTATTAAAGCAAAATACATGCCAAGGTACTCCAAAAGATCTCATTTGATAGAGGAAAGAAGCCAGCATTAAACTGAGAACAAGTACAAGGAACAGACTGGAGAAATGAATAGGAAATTTAAAAAGATAGGATATTACTTGTTTCCAGAAGCACAGTGTAAGATGTTGGATACAGCAGGCATGTCCACCATTGTTCAGATGATGTCTTTGTTATGAAAGTAATTTAAGTTTTTGTGTAGAATACAATATACAACCAGGACAGATAAATGAATTTCACATCGCACAACTGAATTGTCTGCAACTGGCTGTAATAAAAAAATTAAGCTTGTACAGACTACTTCCAAATACTTCAACAAATACTTACACATATTAGAATACATCTATGAAGTTTATGAAGGGACATAGAAAGCTAGTAAAGTTATTTTAAAACCATTTAAAAATGCTAAAAAAAAAAAAAAAAAAAAGAATAGTACTTCTTGAACAATGGCAATACATCTGCTAAATGTCAGTGCATAATAGTGACAGGGTAGACTTGCTCACATTTTGCAGCAAGAAGACAGCTAGCGCATGCAGTCCAAAGGATGATTTACAAACGTGCTCTGTTACCACCATAAAAGGAGGAGAGGAAATCTGATGGCCAGAAATAGAAACCCTGTAAATTAGCTAGGGGGAAAAAAAGTGCTAGAGAAGCACACAATACATGAAATGGTTAGTAAAAGGATGGGCAAGTAAAAAAAAGGCCAAAGAATGGAACATCAAATTTTTAGTAAAAAAAATACCAAGGGATAGCATGCAAAAATGCTCTGTAAAAGATGGTATCAGGCATGAACTGACTGCTGAGATCAGGGAAATCCCAAGTTACTGTCCTAATGCTAACTGACTGTGAAGGAAGGACCAAGTTATTTCATCTTGCTATCTTGGTCTGCAAATTAATAGCAACAATACCTACCCATGTCTTGGACAGGGCAAAGGAGAATCAATCCCCGTCCTGACAGTGCTTCGAACACTGCATGTGAAATCCTGGCTCTGCTCACGCCAGTGGGACTTTTAATGCTGACTTCAACAGCATCAGGATTTTATCTATGATTTGCTACAAAAAATGTTGGCTGTTATTATTTGAAATTACTTTGAAGCCTTTGTACTTCGTCCCAGTTACTTCTCAAATCAAATTTGCTCACTCCATAAGTCAGGAAACAAGCAAGGATGTGGAAATCCCAATCCCTTCTTCCTGCCTTGCCTACCGCTGCTGTGAGCAAAGAATCAGGATTTGACCCAAAGTGACAGTTTTGCTTTCTATGCTATCAGAGAAGCACCCGGTTCATCATTACACAGCTAAGATGGATCTTAATGTTAGCACTAATAGAAAACTGCAAAGAATTATCTATGAAAAATGCACATAGAAGACTTGCAGACATAAAAAGTTGATATTTCTATATTGCAACTTTTCCTAGAACAGCTATTCTTCAATATCTGCCACAGAGAACTCATTAAAATTACATAAAGGAGATAGAATAAAAAAAAATACAAGATCATCAAGAAATATTCCATGCTATCTTTATCTCTTTTATTAGACATTTCAAAATACAAAAGAAACTGTCAATATTAACATCATGAATTGAAAACCAAACATTTAGAAAAGCTGAAATTACAGACAAAATGCAAAGCAGTTGCCTGTATTAAACAATGCCGCAAAATAACACTCTGCTGGCACTAGTACCGGGAGATAACTTCATGCCAACATCATGGCTTCTCCGTATGTCGGTTAAGAAGACAGAAGTTTTTAGTAAAAACTTCCAGAGTGCTTTAAACATACTAAAAAAAAAAAAAAAAAAAAAAAAGAGAGAGAGAGAGAAGGAAAAATCCTAACTAATATATTCCACATTCTTTTTTGGAATAAATAATATTTCTCTGTAATATATTATCTTATGCTTTGAATGTATTTGCAAAGTATTAAGAGTTCAGAAATGTATGTAAAACCAGAAACTAAGGGCTTCAGTGCCCGTATTTATCATTCAAATGTATGTTACAAGCAAGAAGCAAAAGCACATCTTTGCTGTGGGGGAAGAAGGTGTCAGCCCATGCATTAGCATCAGGCACGAGGTTCTGGTTTCAAGTGTTCCCGTCACAATCAAATGGTTATGCAGTCCCCTTTCACCATATCAAGACACTATCTGCTGTATTTCACTTTATACAGATTTATGTTCTGTTATTTCAAGACGCTGCAGCTAAAAGCATGTCTAGACAGAAAAATGTGGCAGATTCTACCTCTGCTATTTAAGTCAATGCATTTTTAAGTCTTAAAATGTAGCTACCGGGTGATACATTTTGGTGACAATCAGAGCTGCTCACAAAACACCCGGAGTCAGAAGTGCCAAGTCAGAAGCCAGCCTGTTGTCTTCGGTTTGAAGGTGACAATAATGTTGTCCTTGGATTTGCACTGACCTGATCTCCCAGCACAGTGTGCAAGGTCCATGTACTGTCTGCAGTGGCAGTTTAAAGAAAGCCATAAACCAGCATGCTAGATGGTTCATTTTATGATTCACTTCATATCAGAGGCATCAATGACTTCAATATTGGTGCCAAGTTCCCCCTGGGGTGCTTGCAGCCTGATTACCTACAAACTCCTTTGCAGCAACAGATGCTTCTTAACTTCCACTGTAGACCTGTTGACTTTACTCTGTGCTCCAAGGCTGTGGCAGCAGTTAACTCCCAAATTCTTCTTCTAGTATGTTCGTGGCAGTGAAGTGCCTAAATTTTTGACTGATTAAATGCCTTCCATAACATCATCAATCAAACCAGCTGGCAGTGTCTGACCTGACGCCAAAACTGGCACTCACTTGGAAATGAACGGACAGCTTTAATAACCAATCACCTTTACTAATCAGATACAATTTAAAGATATTTTAAATTATAGATACTTTAATTCAGATGTATCTAGACACTTTATTATTGCTAGGTTAAGTCCTAAGATGAAAGGGAAAAATTCTGACTTGAAGTCACAGGAAGTTGAAATTTCTTCGTGTTTCAACTAACCATGAAGTTTATTGATATTGATACTGTTTCATTCACAGACATACTTTTTTTTTAATGTATGTTACTAATCAGACTGAAAGGATCACATTCAGCCTCTCATACAGACACAATAAACCAGCTTTCAGTTTCTAGAAAGTTGAATTTTGACTTAGTTCTAAAATGACAGTACCTGCTTTTCTGACAGGCCAACACGACTTCAGATAACTTGTCACCTAATTACCACTCAACAGAGACTTAAAGATCTCAAAGACATGAAGTTCCTGTAGATTTTATGAAATTCCACACCTGGACAGAGACTCAGCAGAAGACGTGGAGAACTCAGAAACTTTAACACCAGTGATAGTGTCAGGGGGAAGAATCCCACCGAGGACGTCACTCTGCAGACGCCCAGACACCCCTTCTGCTTGCCAGATAGGTAAGCACCCACTTCCTGATCAGTAAGTGCATGTATAACTAGAGACTAACAAAAGGACATGGTGGCTTTTGGCCAGGGAAGCCCAAAAATATAGAGGGTATGTCAACAGGGAGCTTATAGGTGTGGGAAGAGGTGGGAGAAAACAGGGAGGGCTGCGGGGAGTTGGAGAGAGGGGAAAATATGAGCATGTGTGACGGGAAAGCACGTAGGGACAGCACCTGGAGCATTACAGCTGGGGTCTCATGTAGGATATAACTGGGATCTCGTATCATGGCAGTGGGCAGTTCAGAGGGCTTGGGATAAGGAGGGTTAAGATGCTCATCTATCCACAGAATTCCTTATTTCAGTCCCCATCCACCAAGCTGTCCACCAGAAATTCCCAGAAATTGGTGTTAGGACTAAGTAGTTTCAATTCAAACCAAAGCCTACGTCTGTGTTATCCCAGATAGTAAATGAAGGCTGTAAGAGTAGCTGGATGAAACACACAATTGAAACAGCTAATGGAAACAAAATAAGCACAGACTTTACCCTCACGATCAAGAATATCACACAACATTTAGCCGATCAGTTGAGACATACTTCATTTTGATGATGCAATCAGCTCTACACAGCTGATCCATGTACTATGTGGGGACCTGCTGATAAAAGTGATGTTCAGCAAAGGCAGAAATGGCTATCCATATGGAGCTCATTGTAAGAATGAGCCTCTCTTTACACTCCTGGTTGGATTTCTCACTTATCCTCATTATCTGTTATTGAAGCATTTGCAGGGATCTAATATTATAAAGCACGGAGCCAATTCCACTTTTACTGCTCTCCAAAGCACTTCTGCTATTCCTGAGAAGAGGTTCCAGAGATTTAAGCATAAGGGTCATTCACTCCCCCTTGAAAAGATTTTAAAGTTTGTTTTACAAATTATTTTTCAAAAAATTTTAAAATTAACATCTGTGTCATCTCTGAAATTCCCTACTTGGCTATTTGATGTATAATGAATTGTTTCCCAAGCTCCCATGGGACCAAAGTGTTTCATGTGAATAAAGATCTTATCCTTATTTTATTATCATGTCACTTAAGTTCATCATGCATCTGAAAATTTAAATTTATCAAGTTACTGACAGATTAAAAATAATGTTTGTAGAATGTGTTTAAGTTAAAGGAATCCGCTTCCTAAAATGACACGACTCTGATAATCTCTCTCCTTTTAAAGTTTTCTTAGTCTCAGCTGTAAAATGTTTCACATATGAGAGAAGTTATTCACTCAGCATTTGAAAGCTGCAGTTTAAAATTTCTTATGGTAAAAAATACCTCCTTGTAGATGTTATTTATCTAGAGCTGCTCAAGAGGACAGTTTCGCTTAAAAAAAGAAAGCAAAACAATCAGAAACCTTTGAATCCAAGGATTAATAATTAATCAGTTACTAGGAATGGCTTTATTGAATTGGAAAGACAAACTGTCAACTGCACAGAAATTCACAATATCTTTATAACCCAGGTAATATGAAATATTGAACCTGAAAATGGGCGACATTTCTCCAGGCAGAAAAGTTTTCTTGGCACTACCCCAAGTTAATACAATAGGTCACAGAACATCGTCTTTTCCAGTCCACTGTTTCAAAGGGATGGGACAAAAAAAAAAAAAAAAAAAAAAAAAAGAGAGAAGACTGCATCCTTAGAAGAAAAAAAATCAAGTCTTTTCATGTAGACAGAAAACCAAGACTCTGAAACGTTTATGTATGAGTACACTTCTCCCCCTTCCCTTTTTCTTTTCATCCTCTGGCATTATAGGCATATTGCTATTTCTGTTTAATAAGCACATTTCATCTAAGCAGTTTTCTTGCGTTCCAGCTCACACACTTAATAAAGCACAGTGTTTCAAAGACATGCCAATATTGTAAGCACAAACTGTATGTTGTATTCTGTTTTTTGAAAAGTAATGTTTCATCATGTGGTTGATAATTACATTTTAATATTCATCTTGACAGCACCCCATGAAAATGTCCACCTTGACTCTCAACTCTGGAATTTTATGTTTTCTCATCACTTGATAGACTCTCCTTAGCACCATTTTTGTTTTGTTTATAATACTGAGTGTCATCCTTTTCCTCAGAAAACTCCCAGTATGGTCAGCTGTGCTAAAATTCAAAAAAATATCCAAAGATGCTCTATCAAAACCTAAGAATGGCTCAGATACTAAGGAATCAGTGAAGTCCAAAGACTCTGAACAGCGAAGTGTTAAGAAGTGACTGGCATGCCATATACCTTCAGAGAAATAAAAATCACATTTTAGGTGATATATACTGGGATAAGGAGAAGAGAACTTGCTAAGCAAATGCTAGCATGAGATTTCTGCTTTTCACTGTCAGGTCTGTTTCTCAAGTGGTGCCAGCTGCCAACTCACAGAAGGACGAGATGAGTGCCAGAGCTGCGCACGGCAGCACCACGAGTGGGGACTGGAAGCAGGCAGCAGGCTGGGACATCCCCTCTCTCTGGCAGTAACAAGCCTTTCAGTCTGTTCAAGCTGCCTCCTGGATCTTCAACCTGAGACTCTGTTCTAAGCCAGGCTTAATAAACGCTTCGTCTGTTTCCCTACACATCATCTCTAGCGCTAGGGATCACCACGAGCAAAGTAAAATGGTAAGCAAGGGTGCAGGGCTTGCTATGGTGGAGAGCAGCCACACAAAGCAGGGAAGGTACGCTCCAGAGGAATATAACTTCCCAGGAAGATGCCTCAGGAAAGGGAGAGGTGAGAACACATCATCCCAGTTGGATGAACGCCTCTGGAGTGGTACCTCTGCTGCTTCTGGAATACACTTCCCTAGCCAGTAACAGGAACACATTTCAGTGTAAGCCTTTCCTTACTCAATAAGCATAGAGCCACTCATTTTTAAATCATATTAAAATTTTAATAAGCTACAAATAAACAACCTGAAACCAAAGAAGGACTTTGGCACACACTCTGGTACATGTTCATGTCACAGTCAAATGGAAATTGAGTGTGACCAGCCAAGAAGAGATGCTTCCCAGAGAGGGGTATTTCCAGGCTGTTCAGTTGCTGCATTTTACTCATGCAGCTCAATTATTCTCTTGCAAGGTCTAAAAATGAATTCACTTTCAGATAAAGCTCAGTGTTGTAAATTTCAAACACAGAGAGGAAGGTTCAGAAAGACAGCACAGAAAATATTATATTATCATAAAGAGCCCTCATATTTGAAGTTTAAAGAAAAAAGTTCACAGAGCACATGCCTCTTGCCTTGAACAGGTCAGATCAAGATTAATGGCTGGGTAATGTGACAGCTTTTGAGTACATGTATATGTATAACGACTCTACTATTCAATTTAAACAAACTGCTCTGCATCATTTTAGTTTGAAGTAAAAAGGTCTGCTCTGTTTCATCTCTCCTGAAAGTCTTTTACCTTATTCTATTACAGTATTTGAAAATTACTAATCCTGCTCAGTTTTCCTTCCCTTTGAGCAGCAGTGTCAGTGATGTCTTATTATACAACCCAATTACCCTTACATTTTTTTACTCTTGAAAAGCTTTTTCATTAAAAACAGTATCACAACTAAGTGACAGGACTTTACCAAGCCTGTTTAGACCACATTAGTCCACATTTATTAAGGCCCTTCAATGACACTGACTCCTCAGCTGGATCTACCACAGCTGGCCATGACAATGATGTGCAATTTTAGGGGAGCGCTCCATATTCTTCTAGGAATAAAGTTTGCCTACTTTGGCCCCACAAAATATGTCTAATTGTACAAGGTATCTTGCTAAACCCCCTTGATCCAAATTGCAAACCGCAGCAGCTCAAATCCAAGATCTCACTTCCCAGTCTCCTTGGGTGCAAAAGCAGCTTGGCTGGCCCTCAAGCAGCCACAGGTGTTGGAGACAGCAGCCCTGCGTCTGAAGGGACAGTTTCTGATAGCTTAGAGCCTGATAAAAAAAAATAAAAAACAGCTTTGACTGCTTAGGTTCTACATTTAGAATTATTGTTACTGTCAAGAATTATTATCTGTTCCCTATCTACAATGAACAGACACACGTGCTTACACATTCACACACAGTTTTTACAGTTTGGACATTTTTAATGGGTTTGTAACTGTAGGTAGTGTTGATACATATACTAGGAAATTTTGACAGGACTGATAAAACCTTCAAAATCTGATTTTTAAGTCACCCTGGAGGATACATTAAATCTTGCTAAAAGGAATCTAGCTAAATCAGGCAGAAGCTAAGAGAGTTAAACATTTCCAGGCACCATGGTAAACAGAGATACCACACTGGAGGCTGAGAGCAAATACATGCCACACAGCAAAGAAAGATTTGAGAAACTGGAAGTCAGTGTAGCTGAGCAGCAGGGTATGAGAGGTTATCAGAAACAAGAAAACATCCTTCTGAAAACTGGAGTCATGTTCAAATGGGAAACAAAGACTCACGAGCTATTGCAGGTTAAATGGGAAAATAGCAATAATCTAAAAAAAAAAAAAATCCAAAGCAAACTCAAACCACAATAAGGCAAGCTGAAAGACAGCCTGAGAAATGACTAGCCAAAGACATACAAATTAAAACCAACTCCTTTTTCATGCCCAAATGGAAAGCCTGCCAGCCTTGCCAATAGATGATCAAGGGATAAATGCAGCAGTTACAGCAGAAAATAATAAAATATATTGAGCTCTGCATACAGACAACCCAGAGCTTGGAGAAGCTGCCACATCAGAACATTTATTTATGAGGGACTTCTTGAGTCATCCATTTCAAACAGTGGTTTTGGTGGAAAAGGCTACAGAACGAACCTAGCAGACACATAGATAATATGATACATTAGGCAAGTCAACATGGCTCTCATAAAAAGCTTGAAAATACCATGAATGAAAAAGAAAAGCAAGTATTAAGGAACAAAGAACAAAATGAGAAGACCTTCAGTCCAATGCAGTAAATGTAACATGCATTCATCCCTTGATGACGTTTTTCATTTTTGGCCCATTTTTATAAGATTACATAAAAAGTAGAAAAGACTAAAAGAAGACAGTGTGGATGACCAAAGATATGTAGGCTATTCCATTCAAGGATTAGCCTAGTACCCTGTGATTCCTCAGGCTGGAAAGGAGTTGACCACACCACTATGATGAATGGCTCTATGCCACTTAAGATTTCACATATGTATAAAAAAATTTTTTTTTACAGTTTCTTCTAATGAAAGAGATAGGGTGCATGAAATGAAACTTGCTGATGACAAGTTCGAAAAGCAAGTGAAAAAGGTATCTTTCTGCAAAACAAAAACAAGAACAAAGTGTATCTATTAAACTTAATAATCCAGCTCTTTGTCTCAGGAAGTTCCCAAGACACAGATTTCTGGATGCCATCAGAATATTCTGCAGAAGTTTACTCTGCATATTCACTCTATTCTTACACTCTCTCCTCAGCATTTGCTGGTGGCTGCAGGTGGAAAGAAGATATGGGGCTGTAGCTGAGCCTGCGGCCAACATATTACAGCACTTTCTATGCAAACAGGCTCCAGTCAATGCTCTGGGTGCTGTTTTTAGCCAGCTGCCCAACACAGGTCAGTATCTTGCAAGTGGCAGAGAAGAGGTAAAATAGAATGGCCACAAAATCAGCTTACAGGAACATCATTTGTACCCCTTCATACTTTCTCAGCCTGTTACCTTCTGCTGTGTTTATTCTGTTTTGAAAGGCAGGGAGAGAAGGACCAGCATGAGCATGGCATTTTGAGAAAGTGACGTAGTCTCCTCATACTTGTACCATTGTAAGGCTGATTTTTATTTTCCTCTTAGTAAGGCTGTCCAAAGAAAAATTACCCCCAACAATATAAACCCATAAGGATGACTACTTAGTAGCACTTCCGATTTGATTCTCATCTGCACTGATGGGAACTTTACACTGCTCTGACAGGTCTGCTAGTCCTGGAACTTACCTTCTCTTACAAAACCTAAAGTCAGACTCTCCAATGGTGCAACCCAGTTGAATTTCCTAAAGGTTTGGCTCCTTAGGATCACAAAGACCAGTGTGTTTACTGGGCAGGAGGGCTATTTTTGAAGGAGCATTGGGAATGAGATGAAAACAGACTGGCCTAAAATTTGGTTTGGTTTCAAGCAATAACCTCACTACAAAACTCTTTTCCTCTCAGTATTTCAGAAAGCTGGTCCAGGGCTGAAGGTGAGTTTCTCATTCTTTCTTAGAGCTCCCTCAAATGAGAGCTGGCATCTCTCATTACATGGACTGCAGGCTCTAATAAATCACAGGATACAGTAAACTGAACTGACTACCAAGTCTTACCCATAAGATTGTGTTTAAGTTTGTCACAACCTGGCAGGTAATCAGAAAGAAAATGCCCTTGCTCATGTGCTTATGGGAGCCTTAGATACACAAAAAATCCTGAAGTCACTCCTGTGTGACATCACACAATCTGTGTATCTGCAGCAAGACTCTGTATCTGCAAGCAAGATAAACATATTCATGGTGGGGTAAAATCTGTTAAAATACGTAAATGGTTTCAGGCTTGCATGTCGTTGATACTTTGGAAAGGTTTTGTGTGCCCATTATGTTTTTCCTTTCAAGGGTAGTAGGGGACATGTCCAAATCGTTACCGCAGCAGCTGCTATTCCAAATGGCATTCAACAGCCTCAAAAATGAACAGCATCAACTTTAAGTGCATATCAGTGAATAAATCTGTTCTGAAATGTTTACTAGGGAACAATCTGATCATCAAGGATGGGGAAAGTCAGTATCAGACTAAGGAACTGTCAGAACATAAATCCAGGATAACACTGTACACATCATTGGCATTACTTGCAGTTACTTAAGTGGTTTAAGCATAACTCTACCTGACCCCAAGCCTGAGCATAGTCAAGCTTGGCATCTGGAGGGAGAGGGTACATATGAGAAAAGAAGGAAAAAACAAAAGGAAATATATCTAAACTCTACTGAGACAAAGCATGTCCTAAATTGATTTTATAATGAGAACCAAAAATGTATAATATAAATTTGTGACATGTCACTATAAAAACAAAAATAAGGCAAACCACACCAAGGGGGGAAAAAAAGTCCTAAATACGCCCCTTGCATGGGCCAAAGCTCCCAATGGGGTTCAAGAGGGGACCTCAGTTCATTCTCTTGTGAACTGCAAATGTTTCCTGAAAAATATTCTGGGTTTACTTCATGTTGATTTAAATTGTAGTCCCTGGTAGTAGCTGAGTGGTTCCATTTTTCTGCCCAATTTCTTCCCAGTAATGAAACAGGTGCTGTCAGGTTTAGTTAAGTATTTACAGAATGATGAAAAAAAAAAATCCTGCTGTTACTAAGCTCTTTATTAAATATTGTAGTATAGCCAGTACTTTTGAAATTAACATATTTACAAACTCTAGACAGTGATGGTTCTCTTCCTAGAAAACATCCCATTCAGACAAATTTGTGTACACTTATGTTTTATGGATATTCTAGATGCTTTCAATCAATACAGTACTGCCAGGAGTCAGTGAGCAGTTTTCTGAAGCAGCTTAAGAGGTGAGACTGAAAGCCTTTTCCTGTAAAATGAATTACACTACTCAATGACACTTACAACCATTTATATTGAGTTTTTCTTCTTTAATTTTTGAGAAGTCTGTTTTGATAACCTTATTATGCATATTGATAAGACCGATCAATTATTTTTAAAAAAATCAGCCTGAATCAGACTCTCTCTCATCTTCACCATTTAGGCTACAGTATTTGCCAATAACTGTGAATAATACAAATTTTAAATTACACTCTTCAGTGACTGTATTTATTACTGTCATATTTGAGCAAGAGGAAGAAATTGCAGTAGCAAGTGATGACACATACTCATCAAA
>JAVSBS010001725.1:7388-19387 GCA_033124195.1 Coracias cyanogaster
TAGACCCTTACAGTGAGGGAACCTGCAATCAATTTATGCCTCTCAGCTCATCCATAACTGCAGAATTCTGTTGGCAAAACTTGCTTCATCGCGTATACACTTGAAAATATATTAAATATGGAAAGTTCTCTGGAACTGATTTCTCCCCCTTTATTTGGTCTCGTTATTTAACAGAGGTTGGATTTTTCTCCCCAGGAAGTCAGGGTGTGGCTGTACCGTTCAGGTTTGCTTGCCGATGGTCTCAGCTGTGATTGCTGACATCCCTGGCTAAGCCATCACAGCCTCGCTGCAGGTTCACCAGAACCGCATGTCTGCAGGATAGTCTGTTCCAGTTAAGGGAGAGTTTTGTTGCATTTGTGCAACATGCTGTCACTGCACGAAAGTACCTCATATTGCTCTCCTAGGTACGCACTTTTGGTGTAAGTGTATGTTTAATTTATTGAGAGTTAGAACAAGTTTCCTCGGAAGTGGATGAATGCTCTGTCGCAGCCTATACTGTGTTTTCAGCAAGCTCTTCCACATTGCTCTATAACTTCAAAGATTAAGTTGCTGGATCCGCACCACCAGCTTCCTGCACCACAGACACCCCATGTGTCCACTGAAGGGAACATGGGGGTTGCCAATGACGGAAAGCTGGAATGCTGAAGTGCTATTTAGGCAAAGAAGTTGGTGGGTTACTGCTGTAAGAGCAGGGGGGAGAGAGCAGCGATAGGAGTGCGGAGATAGACCTGGAGCACAGCTGGAGCAGCACGGAGCGATGAGAACTGCCGGGCTCTGTGGAGTTGCTCCTCCTTGTTTGTCAGAGGAGTGCTGCCAGCCCCATTACTCTCACTTCATCTTCACGAATGCCAACTCCTCTCCAAACCTTTCGCAATACAACCTGAAAGCCCGCCGGCCAGGGCAGGGAGAGGAAGTGGAGCTCTGGTTTGCTGCTGTATTCTGTTTTCTGTTTCGGTTTAATTTGCGAGCTTGCATATTTCTATCAGCGCCACTAAGATTTTTCAAGGCAATGTTAGAGCTTTAATGTATTCTCTGCTAGTATCTGTTAGATTGGTTTTCTGACCTATTTAGGGTATTGCAATTTGGAATTAATGTTGCTTTCCTTTTCCAGTGGGTGGCAGTTGAAGCAAAGAGAAATGTTTATTTCCTTGGAAGCTGATATAGGTATGCATTTAAGGAATGGGAAGAGAAAGCCAAAACAGCCCAGCCCTTTATTGTCTCTCCTTATGTTCCCCTTGAGTTCTGCTCTTTCTTTTTTATTGCATCTCCTAGTTGGAGAAAAGGACAAATCAAAGGACCTCTTGTGACCAAAATCCGCTTTTAGTTTCAATCTCCTCTGCTTTGTGTGTTGTTCTGTTGCTTGTTTCCTTATTCTCTTACTAGTTAATAACTGTGAGGCCAATCTTGCCATCACTAGAGCTTTGCATTGTGTAAGCCTAATTTCAAAACTTTGAGGCAGGGAGCTGCTACCTCCTTGCAGCACTGTGTTCAGCTTTTCAGGTCTGTATTATGATTTTGAATGTAACACATAGTAGCACCCCTTTCTCCTTTTAAAAAGCAAAGCTTGATAAGAAATATGCAATACTGATTCTTAGAATTTTAATATATACTATAACACTAATATATATTTCCTTAAAGGGCCAGATTTTGACCGAAAAGTACTTGCACGCAAGTTTCTTGTATGGAGTTAGGGTAGATCTTATTCACAACTGAGTTTCAAGCATATATTATTAAAATAGCGTACTAGATTCCAAGTACTGCTTAACTAAAGTACACATCAGTGCATTTAGTGAATATGTAAGTAAAACACAAGTGAAGTATATATTTGCAGGAATACAAATATATTTTTAATGTATACATTACTGCATTTCTAAGTGTAGTAGAAGTTAGGTTAAATCTATTTTTAAAAATTGCAGGAAGCGTGTATATCAGTGCTGAAACCAAAAGTCAGGTTGAGAATTGTTCTTGGATCGTGGAACGTAATTTGACGTACTGTAAGAAGAACTATATTTCACTGGTTTTTTCTTTCCAAAGTGTTAAGAACAGTGATAGGGTTTTTCCAGCACTTTCCAGTGCTTTACATTGTGGGTTAATACTTCATACTGCACAAAAAGCTGGATAAGTCTTTTAATGATTTTTCTTTTCCTAGGAATGAACTAGCAGATCATCTTCTATAATATATGATTATAGCCAACTTAACAATTAATCCCCATCTTCACCCTGAAGAAAATTAGGTTTTAGGTAGGTATCTAATGTAGCTAGGCCAAAATATATTTAAACTGGATAACATAATTATAAATGCATTTCAGCAGGTTTGCTATGTCCAGACTGAGTCAGCTTATCATAGCTAAGTCTTGTCTAAGCACGTGGCGTTCTACTTTAAGTCTGTTCTTGACATTGATGCAGTCAATAAAAAGGCTTATGCATATAGAATAATTTTAAACACTTATAAACTGATTTGCCACTTGCGTGGATAGAAGTTCTGCTGCTGCTGCTGTTGTTAGAGCAGAGTTTAACCTGATTGATAGATGGAGCTTGTAAAAATGGTTTAGTACTCTAAATGGAAAAATATCCTGGAAGAAACCTTTCTACCCCTTCCAGCCACATGAAATAAATGATGAGAGATTAATTACCAGAGCAAGAAGGAATTGAGCTTTGTCTGGTTGATAACAAAACTGATTTTACTTATCAGCAGTACTCTTTGGCTGTAGTGACCTAAAATGGAAATCTTTTTTTAAGCTAAAAATACTCTGAAAGCCATGACATAGCATGTGTTTGGCTTTGTCAAAGGGACACAGTCAAACAGAAAATTACTCTTCTTTTCTTTTTATCTTTTTTTCCTTTGTTGTGCTTTTTGGTTGTAAGGCTTTATAATAACATCTGCGATGACTATAATGTAAGTCAGTCAGTAGAAGAATAGAAAAAGTATTTCTTTGCATTTCCTCAAATTTAACTGTCAATTAGTGGATTGTCATCTGCTGGAAAAATTGCTGTACACTTCAATAGGCAGTGAGGAAAAGACCCTAAATTATTTCAAAATGTTTTGATACATGCATACACACGCATAGTGATGGTATGCTTGAATTCTTGAGGGTTTCTTATTTTTGATCTTTTTGTTTCTTTTTTTTTTTTTCATAAATCTGATTTTTTCTTACTGCTACTTCATGGTCCTTTCCAGTGAGTAAGCTGATCCTAATGCTAAAAAAAATTTTGAGTGAGTCTCAACAGAGGGACGTTTTCTTTGTTTGCTTTAAACAAACCGTGAGAGTTCTACAGCTCTGTTTTGAATTACCAAGGCTGCACACTAAATGCTTCTCAGGCATTGTAGTGAGGCACTAGTGTGAGCATTCAAATGCTTTGCAGGAAGAACAGCCCTGGCTAGCATTTTGTCTTCTTAAAATCACAAAAAAAGGATGCCAGTCTCATGTAATTGAAAATGTTTGTCATAGGCAAGGTGTCCCAGGCAGACCTAGATAGAAGAAAATGTGTCCTTGTTCTGCTGCATTTAGTTCTGCTTTAGTTACTAAGAGCACCCTGCTGCCTAATCAGTAAAAGTTAAAGGCAACTTTCAAAACTTGCCTGTTTGTGTGCCTGTGCTTTTGGTATTGTTCCTATGGTCCCTTAGCTCCTATTTGGAATTCTAGTGGATGAAGTTGCAGTACTTAAATGAAGTGGAGCATGCTTATGATCTTGATCAGAGCCTTATTTTCCAAAATCCCCTTAATACCACCACTGAATTGCTTAACCATTAAATCTCCCGGAGTAATTTGTTAGGAAAATTGCAAAGCTACAAAGCAGACATACTTTGCAGTAGAGCAGTTTCTATACTGTGTAAGCCTTTTAAAGCCTGTGTATAAATACAGTCGTGTAGGTCTAGCTACCCTCTGTGCTCCGTGCATGAAGCGATGGAGGGAAGTGGCGGGAGGAGTGATGGGAGCTGGATGTGGGACTCTGGAGAGATAGGACAGCAAGAGTGCTTTTGTACTGGATAGCAGAATTGTTCTGCCTGACCCTTACTGTGTTGCATAGTGTGGGTAAATTGCTTGCTCGTTGCTTGCCCTGAAGAACATGGGTAACGCATCATGTTTTCTTCAGTGGTTTGCTTGATTTTCCTATTGCGATAGCCCCAGTGCGGGTGCCTGGTTGGGAACTTCCCTGTGGCCTGTCATCTTACGCTCTTTGCTGCCAGCCCCATCTCACACGGGGCAAGCGTGGACTCGCCTGAGCTGGGTCACTTCCCTTGGCTCTCATGCAGCGTTGCAGGACTGACCACGCTGAGCTGGGCTGCGTGTGCTGCAAAGCAACACTATTTCTAGCCTCGCGCAGCCTGAGCCTTCCTCTGTTGGAAACTGGAGATGTTTCCAAGTTATTGGCAGTGCACAATATTGCATCAAGGCTGGAACAAAGATAAGGTAAATGTTTCTGCCAACATCTCAGGGAAAAGCAAATAATCTTGAGACTTTGTGAATCTTCTTGTACACTCTTTGGGACTTTATAATGTATTATAAATTTTCTGAGAGACTTCTTTTCCTTAAAGTTAGGTATTACGTGAAGAATTCACATCTTTTGTGCCCATGCAGGTGTGTTAATAAGATGGGGAGAAGATGAGTGGAGTAACAGAGAGGGTTTTGTTACCTCAGAAAAGAAACTGGAAAAGCTTTTTTGGTTCATTTCATCCTTCTACAGATTCCAGATAGGCTCTGAGTGGTACTGAGCAGTACCACTTGGAGCCATGTTCCCATACTGGCTGCTTCTCTCTGGAAGCAATTGCAGAAAACCAGAATAGCAACATCATATCATCCTCATGTTTACCTGAGATTATGGGTGGCTGAGTTTGCAAATCTTCACACTGAACAGAATTTGTCTTTTCTAGTCTTCCAAACACTTGATCTGATGAATGGCAAGAAAGGCATATTCTGGTTATCAGTGAGCAGAACCCTTTCCCATTGGAGAAGAAACATGGTAACAGGAAAGGCAGAAGCTGTGGGGAGCCCCTGTTGTGTGTTTGGTGCAGCCGTAAAGTTGTAGATCAAAGAACGGGAGGTATAAGCCTGTCCTCTCAGCCTTTGAGTCTTTATATGCAATGCAGTGGCTTCAGCTGTTGTAGCGTTTTTTTCTCAAGCTTTTCTTAATATTCCCATGCTATGTGGAATTAGCACTCTCATAATTTGTGTTCAGCTTGAGGTGGATAGGTGGAGGTGGAGGGGGTTGGCTAAAGAACCTTTGCGCTATGTGTCCGTCAGTTGCATCTACCCACAAACTCAAGCAGTACAATTGCTTTTTTTCTTTGCAAATGTTTTGTGCCATATGACATGTGGTATTCATAAATAACCTGTGGTAAACATGTTTGTTCATACAGCAGAGTGGTAATAACAGCTACAAGTAATTAATGATGTCTCTAGCAAGCGACATATTAGGAGGGAGTAGGCTGGTTGCTTCTGTTCCTTTAATGTGGATCCTGGAATTCAGAGGTTGGTTGGCTCTGACTGTGCAATTGATAAACATAGTTCTAAGCTGGTTAGTGTGTTGAAGTGGTCTAAGTTCTGAATTGGCCTTTCAGAGCACAACACTAGTCATCTGGGCAGGCTCTGAGTTTTCAGGTCCTTCTAAATACTAAAAAAAAAAAAAAACAAAACCAAAATTAATGTAAGCTTTGACTTTGCAACACTGGTTAAGATGTTTGGTTGTGTGTTCCAAGTGCACAAATCAAAACATTGCATTCTTTATAGGTCAGTAGAAAGGGCTGAACCGGTAGCAGTGGTGTGACCAGCATGTTCCTTAAGAGATCTCACAGCAGCAGAAGGCGCTTGCAGCTGGGCCAAGGAGAGATGTCAGAGGGCCTGAGAGGGGATCGCAGATGAATTTTATTCTCTTAGTGCTAGAAGTAACCCCGCAGGGGAAGCAAAATGCTGGTTTTCTTCAGAGCCCAAGCAAAAGCCGGAAGGCTCTATACTTTACTCTGCGCAGAGCCTTTTCCCATTGCAAAGACAACCGAGTTTATCTGTTGCTGTTAGACTTAGTTTGTCTACTTGTACTCAAATGCTGTATGACCCATCATATGAGGAAGGAATTAGATAGTTACTTGGGCTCACCAGACTTTGAACAATATTTGAGTAAAAACAGACTGAAAGCAGTTAAACCAGTTTTTCTGTTGCTGTAGATGTGCTCACGAAGATCTCAATATGGTCATAATCTAGCTGGCCTGGTAGCACCCTCATTGACATAGAAATAAGTAACTCTCACATTCATACTTCGTGCCGCAAGCGTGTGTTTCGAGAATGAAGTTTCCCGGACTTTTGTCAGAGGGCCCATTTGATTGAAGTGTTAATGAAGGCAGTAGCTTTTTCCTTCTGCTACAATTGTTTTAACCAGTACCATTACACCTGTTAAAGGATGTGTCTCCCTGCACGCCCTCCCCACTCACCCCCAAAAAACCCCTGAAACTCCCCCCCGCTTTGTTGTTGAAGTCTGAAAATAGCAAAACATAATTTTGATATTGCTTTAAGCAAGAGAGGAATTAGAGACCTTGATATCAAGTTCAATACCTTGAACCACATTTACACATGGCATATTCTGGTGAGCTCAGTCTTAAGAGAGCATATTTTGCAGAATTGTTTCAAACTCATCTTTCACTTTTTCACTTTGTATTCCTGTGCTCTACTTCCTTATCCTATTGCTTTTATTTCTGTACCTTGCTGTGTAAAGCCAGCTGCAGTTCAATGCTTTTGTCTTGAAAAGACATTTTATACAAGGAAGGTCTTCAGTGAAACCTTTTAATTCATGAAAATCCAAAAAGCTTTGTTGCTGCCCAACTCACTCTCTTCCTTGACGTTTGGTTTCTGTCGCACACCCAACACGTAAGTAGCAAACAGACAAAAACTGATTGTAGGAGATTTTACTGGGTTACTTTGATTCTCTCTCTTATTTTATTCCTTCCAGACACTGGTGGCAATTTGCTTGTACTCCTAGGAAACTTAAGATTCCCACAGAGAGTCCATTATTAAAACAAATAATCAGTTCCAATGGTAATACTAGCAGGAAACAGTATACTGCAATTTAATGAATTTCTGGGATCAGTCGTTAAGTCATCTTTCTGTATCCTTAATTCGTTATAGGGAAACTGCTGGTTTTAGAGGTGTCCCAGGTTTGGAGAAAAACCAAATTGATAGTCTCTGAAAATGTGTACAACTTTAGTATCTAGTTTATTTAGAAATGGATGGTAAAACTCCAGAGGAAAAAATGTGATAAAATGTATTTTGCCCCAAATTAAGTCTCTCAGTCATTCTAAAGGAACAGGAGTGTTTGGGTTTTTTCCCCCGCTTTTTCAGTTCTGCACAAAGTCCATTATGCTATTGTCAAGTCCTCTGCAGTTTGCAATCTGATGTTTCCAGGATCTGTCACACTAATTAGTTTGCTTGTCTGAATCTCTTCAAAGGAGCAACTTAAAAGGTTTTTCTTTTAATTGCTGAAGTTCTGTATTAACCTTCCCAAAGGGTGTTTGTTCAGTAGCTGGCACTATAGGAGGTAGTACAGCGAGCTGATGTTCTGAAGTTGCTTAAAGCTGGAGGTTTTTCCCTTTCAAAATGGTGTGTAAAGTCAACAGAGATGTGCATACTGACTGTAAAATTTAGAGCAAATACTGTGATCGAACAATTATACAAGTGTGTACAGTTTTTTTTACTTTGAGTCTGTCACAGTTTATGCTTGTTTTACTTAGGGAAATACTTCAAAAGAACTGATATGACCTAAGTGTGAAGTGTAAGAGTATACAAATAAAGTCATGTATTCCTGTAAAACCACCTTTGAAAATGTATTAGGGTATAGAAGTTTTGGTTCTTTCACAGTAGCTGTTTTGTCCTTCTTAATTAGATTTTCCCTATGTTTGAAGGGGTCTTTGTTACACTGTTTGGCTCTTCTTGCCATTGATATGCAGGGCTGAGGTTTTCCCGTTTAGGGAGATATTGGCTAGACTCACCGTTCTTTTTCTAATAAAGCCCACAGAGCAGAGTGTTGTCTTGGAAAAGTAACAGATGGGTTTTGTTCAGATGGTATATTTTGGACCTTTACCATGCTCTCATTTATCTTTCACTCACAGAAACACTCTAAAATGGCAACCATTTAATCTCTTTTAGATTATAAAGCCTTTGTTATGGCTCCAGAGTTTGATGGCAGACACTTTACTGTATGCTTTGATCTGCACTTTTTTGTTTTGTTTTAGGTTTTTTTTTCCCCAGTCCTTGTGGAAACATTCAAAGTCCTGATTATTCTCAGAGGCTAATATAACTTTTTATGGAATTGAATTGAAAAAGGTCTCTGTTAGATTAGTGCATGTGTACGTATGCTTTACTTCATTTTGCAGAACTGTGTTTAGTGCCAAATCCTAACTCTTCCCTATGAAGACACAGCTTTAATAATTTTGCTTCCTGCCTCCAAGCTAGCTCTTTGTCTATGAACAAGGAAAAGGTTCCTAGTGATGCTTCGTATGAAATGTAAGAGTTCCTCTCTTGACTGCCCTCTGACTTGTTTTCTGTCATTCATATTCTAGTTATTATCCAAGTTCAGGATATTTAGGGGCAATAAAGTTATAGCAGTTGCAAGAAGCTTGTCAAGAGCCACAATTATTTCAAATAATTGTTTTTGACTTCAGTGTACTTGCTCAAGAGAATGAGGATCGTGCAGTTCAGTTTGACTGCTGCTCCATTTACAATGTGGAAAGGTTGCATCCTGTGGCTCTGCCCAGTTCATCTGGAAAAGCAGGAAAACTTCAAGCTATGAAGCTCATTTAGATGGATTCTTCTCAGTTGTCAGCTATTATTTCCTGGCAGTGCGAGGGCTGCATATACTCCCTGAAGGACTCGGTCACTGTGACTTAGATTTGCCATAGCCTGAGTCTTAAAAGTTATAGACTATCTAAAAGAAAATACATGTATCTGGGAAGATACTACTGAAGAAAAATCAGAAAAAGAGATAAACAGTGAGTCTACAAAATATTTCTGTTGTTCTTTACTATTTGAGTTAGAGTTATTAGAGTTTAACTCGATAGTCACAAAAGTGGTGACTTGTTGGGTTAGCACATTACTCATCTACTACCTGTATCTTCAAGGAAAAATCCCAGACACTGTTGTGATGATGTGACTGTTTCTGTCTTGCCTAAGCATAGTTAGATGCAGCCCGTGTCCGAGAGTTTTAGACAACAGAATGAAATCCTTGCCAGGTATGAAAGGCAGGTTTGACAGGTGAGTACTCTTGGCAGACAGTTTCATTTATGCAGCTATTTGAAGTGGCAAGCTTCCAGATTTCCACTTATAAAGGAAGATAATTGCCTAACAAGGTCACTGGGAACAAGGAATACAGTGGGATAGAAATTGTCCTTCTGTCCTTTGGTAGAACAGGTCCTTTTATTTCATAACGTGCCAGCAGGACCCCCAAGGCTGAAATCATGCCAGTTCCATACACTGTATATATCACATCTCCCATTGCCTGCCAGAAAAATATGTTTATGAAATGCTGGAAAATGCCCAAGTGACACTTAATATGCAAACTACAACGGGGCCACTCTGCAGTTACGTGGTAGCTTCCTTAAATGTGTAAAAGCTGGAGGAGGATGGGGGCGGGGGGGATTGTTCTTGTCCTTTAATTCTGTGGGAATTGTATCTTATTTCTGACTTTTTTGTTTGTTTGCTTAAACTGCTCTGAAGATAGTGTCAGTAATTTTCTTGTCCTTTGTGTTGTGTTTGTGATTAGAGTAACTCAATTCTTTTCAGAGAATTTCCACAATATCATTGAGGGATGGAATTATCCTCATTTTCAAGCAGGGAAATTGTTGTAGAAAAAGTAGAAGTTTCTCATCTGTTTAAGATGCTGACCTCATATTTTGTTTTTAACTATACCTGTGTCTCCAAAGTATATTCCAGGTGTTTTCTAGAGCTGAAATTTTTTGGATGAAACTTAAACTACTCTGTCTCTGAGGCAGAAAACCTGCGAAATCTGTGGAAGTTCAATGTGGTGATTAAAATTAGACATAGACATAAATAACTGAAAACACATCTACTAATCAGAGATGTTGAGCAGCTTCAGTGAAGCTGGCAAGTAGTCATGCCCGTAACACGTCAGAGGCTATTAGTGCTATTTTGAATGAATCATTTGGGTAACAGAGGTCATAACTTCATTTGTAATTGTACAGAAGTACACAGAACATGGGAACCACCTATTAACTACTTCTGCATTATAATATCTTTTTACTGTCTCATTGTTCAAAAAAGTATTTTCAAAGGAAGAGGAACAATCTGAAAGATGTGCTTATATAGGTTAAAATGCATGTATTCAGAAGGAACCTTATCTTTTTGATGCCACACTGAAATACTTATTTGATATTCAAATAACGCATGTGGGATAGACACAATCAAGTGTCAGTCAGCTTCCAGAAAAGTTGCTCAGTGTTTTCTCAGGAGGCATCATCCTTCAGCTTCCTGGCAAAAAGAGGAACTACTGTTTAGAAATGAGCCAGTGATCCACCTAATGGAATTCCATAGCTCAGATAATGATCAGCACCACTCAGCGGAAGATTAAAAAACACTGTAAATACCTGGCTTGTTGCTTTTAGGTTTTTGTTCCTTCTGAAACAAAAAACCCCCAGCTGCCCTCACAAAAAGATGGAGGAAAAAAAAAAGCCAAGAAAAAAAAAAAGCTTTGACTAATGTCTTGAAAGACCTGCTGCTGAAGTTTGCTTGTCCGTGCAGAATTCTTATATGAGCAACAGACTACAAATCTAATGAGAATGACTGTAGCTCTGTTCATAATATTCCTGACATCCTCCACAAAATCCTCAGTGTTACTGAGTTTCAGTCTAACCGTTTTTCCCTCTAGAAACATGTTCTCTTTGTGAGACATCAAAATGCTGGGCTTTGAAAAATCTAAACTTGCCCATGCCTCAGTGAACGGCATAATCCTTTGAATTCAAGCTTTTCTTTTAAAAATCTAGTCCCTATGAGTTGCATGTAAAATGCATTCAGCATCAAGAAAGGGTTGACTAAGTTACTGATACCAGCTTCAAGCTCCAGTGTTGGTTCTTTGGGCTACAACAAAAGTGATCTGCTGCTTTGATTATTATTTTTAAATTATTGTTTCTGTTTATTTAAATCGTAGTTTATTTTCCCCTACTTAAAAATGCTTCTAGAAACCACAGGTTTGCATTTTGGAGCTTGGGAAAGAACCTAGACAGCAAAGCCAGACAGGGAAGAGTCCCATGAGCAGCCTTTTGCAGCCAGGGAGATGATTGATGAAAGCTAAAGATAAACTTCTCTACTCATTCCTTTGGACAAAGGTGAAGAAGAAAACCAAAGGCTGCAAGACATTGTCCTCGGTGAAGTTAGTAGCTGCCCAGAGCAGTACATTGCAAGGGGTTTGGTGCCTGCTGTGCACGTGTCAGAGCATGGTAAAGTTAGCCTGGCTGGTACCAGGGAGGTGTGCTGGTGGCATCACAGCCCAGCTCCTGGGTGCTGTCCCTGTCTCTGCAGCCCAGGACCAATCCTTTCCTTCATCTCCTTAGTGCAGCATGAATGGTGCATCACTCCAGCCTTGAAGCTTACAGGTGATACAGTTTGGTTTTGCTGAGGAGCTGGGATTCTAGTCAGGGCTGTTGTATCCATCATATCTGTTCCTGGCTCATGTTTTAGCATATGCTTCCTTCCTAAGAGGACATGTACTTATTTAGGAGCTCAACTGAAGTGGCTAGTCGTGGTCCCTGAAATACATCCTGACAGGGATGCTGCCACCTCAAAGGAGCATGAGAAGTGAGGTTGGCAATATCTTATGGTCCAAACACTTACACATGAGCTATTTATTCCCTGAAATTGTGGAGTGCTTGTTTCCCAAGTTGTAGCACTTTTAATTTTTTTTCCCCAGCCTATCGAGTTCCTGTATTTTGAAACTAGAAATTATCAGATAAAAAATTTCAGTACTGTATCAGTCTGCTCATGGTAGTGTTGTTCCTTGTTCTT
>JAVSBS010001725.1:19397-30538 GCA_033124195.1 Coracias cyanogaster
TTTTAATAAACTCTGTGTTCCCATAGCTTGCTTGAGTAGGATTACTTATGTCTGTAAGCTATGCAAAAAGGAGTGGTTAAACCACTCCAGAATTGATAGGAGCTAACTGAGGTGGGATAAGAGGAAAATAATTCTTCCAAATATACTTAATTAGGGCTTGTCACTTGAGAAAGATAAGCAGAGTAAAATCTACAAGAATCCAGAACTGTATTTACAATCCATTAGTTTTCTGGAGATGGAAAGATGTTACATGTTCTGTCTGTGTCCTGACATCCAGGCCATCAAGGTCTGTCCTCTGAATGATTAACACAGAGGTGAAAGCTAGTAACAAAAGTCATACAGAGTTTCTCTCCATCTTTCTCTCCATATTGGTTTTTTCCCCACCCCTGCTATGCAGTTTTCTAAACTGTCTTAGTGCTCTTGGCTTTCAAACGTTTGAGTCCTTGGTTGCACATCTACATCTCTCCTCTTTGCTCTGTGGGTTGGCTGTCACTGACTTCTCTCTGCGCACTGTGTGGTCAAAAAAATCTATTTCACCTATTAGATACCTATGAGGAAACAATCTTGAGTTGCTAAGGAGCTCTGGTTATCTCTATTAGGTGATCTTAATTCGTATTTTGCAATGCATATACTGTTGGCCTTCAATGTAATGTTTGAGCATCTCTCTCCTGTTAGATGCTTAAACGTTATTTATGGAGTGTTTGTAAACTTACAGGCAGAGTGTCTGGGAATGTTTGGTGCGTTCCCATAGAGCTAAACTGTATTTTGACAGCTGGTTAATGCCACAAAGCCTCCAGTGGCTGCTGCTGTCTAGCTGTGATTCCTCCACCAGTTAGATGACTTGTGATAGTTGTTCTGCAGACGTGGCTGTTGTTGGCAACCTGGATTTTAAAATATCGACTCTCCAGTGTTGTTTGTGGGATTAGTTCTGCCCAAGTAATTTTGTTTTCGTCTCTGAATAAGAGCTGTAAATTCAGCTCTGTGTTCCAAGCTGAGCTGAGTGTTGGTATTACAGTTTGTGTCACCAGTCTTCATAATTAAAGCCCTTTGGCCAGTATATGTATCTTGTTTTATTAGAGAAAACTAAGGAACAGACAGGTGAAAGGATTTCTCAAGGTCATGGTGCATTCAAAGGAAAACAGAACAGTTCAACTTGGGACTGTCTACTTTTATGGATACTAACCCCCCTCCCTGTAGCAGCAAAAGTCAATAATGAACGCTATGTGTCTGTTATTCTTGCTTATAATTTTATCAATATGAATCTCAAAGGCTTGAGATGCCCATTTGCTGAGTTCATTTCAGATCTGAAAAAGGGCTTTGAAAGAGGACTTTGGAACCTTTAGTAAGTATTTGCAGTGGCAGATTACCTGTCCCCACAACTCTGAGCTATATACTTACTCAGCACTCTTGGTACCTGGTTCATGAGTAAGTGAGGAAGCTGGGAGTTTCCACAAGAATGACTCATCAAGGAGGAGGAGGAATTGTAATACTCTTCTCCCCTGATCATGGAAGTAAATTAATTAATAACCTGTATGCGTAATGCATCTTCCCAAAATTACAGAAGGACTGTTGATTGCCCCTCCTGTGGGCAACAAGATGAAATCGGTATGTAAGTTCAGTAACGCATTGTCTCGAAAGCAGCTAGAATTGCTGTTAGGAACCTGCAACTGGTCATCCCCACACCTTGATTAAAGTATCATACTGACTCGTCCTCTTGATTGTTTTTGAAAGAAATAGTCAAACTCTGCTGTTTAAGACTTTAGAGTATAATCCTTAGATATGATGGCATCTTTCCACTACTGGACAGGCCTTTCTCTATCCATTTGGACAGCTTTGTTTTCTGGTAGGTAGATGGTGAAAGTAAACGGGAATGGAGTCATGGAGGTCAGCAATAAACGGGTCACAAGCCTGAACCTTGTTCTTTTGACTCTCTTATGCCAAAATCATAAATGTAATAGTGTGTTCCACAGAGCTCTGAGTCTGCAGAAGTGTCTGGAATAACCGTTTCTTTGTGTAGCTGTCGTAACTTCACTAGATGCTGCTGGAAGAACTTTTAACTGTGTATTTTAAAATTGCTACTGCAAATTGCTTGGAGAAATTCACCATTTTCTGTTTGGAGAGCAGAAATTAATGTTTCCATTGAATAGCACACTGAAGGTTTATTTTGAATTAAGCAAGAGCCCAAAAATATTTACTGAGAAGAAAAACCAAACTGAACAGTGTTTTCTCTTCTGTAGGCAGCGTTTATTGTACTTGCTGGTCCTAAATTTCAACATGGTATTGGAAGTTTTAAACAGCGAAGGTGGAAACAGCTGTAGCCTAATACTAGTTGAGTCTCCTAAACTGCTTTTGTGTTTTGCAACAGCACAGGTTAATGCTTAAAATGTTTCTACTTTCCCATTTTGGTCAAAAGCTCAAAGTAAAACTCCAGAACTTCTCAGATCTACTTTCAAGGTGAGTGAAGAATCTCTTTCTTGGGCAGTACCTACATGATGCATCATTGCTCCAGGACAGTACTAAATACTTGGGGTATTTGTTACTTGTGGTATCCGAGTCTTTGAGAGGTAACAACTGTGGGTAATTTGAACAGTCTGGAATAATTAGGGATTTAGTACCCCAATTTATACAAGTCTACTAATGTTCATCTACACTGCACCAAGCATTTTGATTAATGTGAAGCATTTTGAGAAAGGTCAATATACAAATCTGGTTTGATTAATACAGTGTATTAATGAGAGTTGATAAAAATATAGAATCATATAATCATTCAGGTTGGAAAAGACCTCTAGGATCATCTAGTCCAGCCTTCTTTGAACATCTTGCTAACTCCTAGACCATGTCTCGAAGTGCCACATCTACCCATTTTTTGGACATCTCCAGGGATGGTGACTCCACCACCTCCCTGGGCAGCCTGTTCCAGTAGCTAATCACTCTTTCAGTGAAGAACTTCACTGAAGTTTTTTTTAAAGGAATTATTTTTAATTTCTATTGATTTGCTTATGCTAATTGGATGTCTTTTATCTATCTTCCATTGTAAATGAATGCTATTGCTAGATAAATGTGTTAAAATACTTTCAATGACAGGAAAAGATCTATATTCACCATTTTTTCCTATTTCTTCTTTGAGAAGCACTTGTTTTATTTTTATAGAATCATAGAATGTATTGGGTTGGAAGGGACTTCTAAAGGTCATCCAGTCCAACACCACCATCAAAAAGAAGGGGCATCTCTAACTAGGTCAGGTATATATACATTTATGTATAGTACATTCCCTTTTGTCTTATAAAGAATGGTAGGGCAGGTGCAAGATTTGCTGTTCTAGAGGTCTCTGCAAAGTTTTTGTGGGTAATGTCTGAAATCAGCAATGCAGGATTTATTCTTCATTTTAATTTTTTACTGTTCCTCTGGAAAAGGAAATGAAAGCAGTTTGACTAGCCTATATAACTTGCTTGAGGACTTTAAGTTGTTACAACATGCAAATTTTTTATACATGACTATAATCCATAATCCTAACAAGATAAGGGAAATATTTCTATGAAAACACAGAGCAAATGCTTTATGCCATATAGTATTTCCATCAGTAACAATGGAAGCATTTTCCTCAGTTTCACTTGTACATGTAGATGTGGAAGTTCAATTTTGCCTGTTGTCCAGGGAGCTGTTATATGTATTTGTATATCTGGCAGTCAAGTTTATATCAAATTTTTAATATATTCATGAATATATATAGAATGTCATGATTGCTTTATGCAACTATTTTCCTTGTAACTTTTTAAAACTGAAAAAACCCTAGATCTTCAGGGGAGCAAAATGTTAGCATGGGGAAATAATTATGAAAATTACTCTTCTTCCTCAAGGTACCTGATATTTGTGCACATGATATAT
Source organism: Coracias cyanogaster (assembly GCA_033124195.1). NCBI lineage: Eukaryota > Metazoa > Chordata > Aves > Coraciiformes > Coraciidae > Coracias > Coracias cyanogaster. The sequence goes on from JAVSBS010001725.1 coordinate 23,283, forward strand.
ATTTGCAAATCTTACCAGCAACCAGCGTTTCCCGGTACACTTCTTAGATAAGCAGAGGGCACTGACAACTGCAAGATAGTCACGAGAAGTTCTTTTCTCCTGTCACATATCCTCAGGTGAATTTAAAGTGCTGTTTTTTTATAATTCTGACATTTGCCATCAGAAATAGGTTTCGTAGCTTTAGTTTTAGAGGTGGATTTAGTTTTAGAACAGTTAACAAAACCCTAGTGCTCTAATTGGAAAACTGCATCTTGGACAGGAAGATGTATTTCAGGAGCATAAAAAATTATATTTGCAAAACTACTTTTAATTAAGGCTTTTCACAAAATAAGCAAATAACATTTTTTTCTATATAGCTATATTTCATGTCAGGGTAAAAGTTGTTTTTTAATAAACTCTCTCCCACAGAGGCGGAAGACTGGAAATGTAGCTGTCTGCAGCTCTCTCCCCCAGCATTGAAATTCATTGGGCCAAAGTTGATTTAATGATGTTTACCCAATAGAGGCGACTCTCAAATTATCCATGATGTGGACTAACTTTTCATAAGAAGTGGGTTACGGGCATCTCCGGGCATCTTTTTAGTTGTGTGAATTGCCTCTCAGTCCTGGTCACATAACATGTCTGTGGGTTCGGCAGTAATTGCTAACATGGAAAAAGCAGTATTAGCAGAGGATTTATGTACTTAAAGTACCATAGTGGAAGCAAATATCCAGACCTGTGGGGAAAAGCCAGCATCCTGTGGCCTGCGGAGTGCTGAGGGCTGTAAACCGTAAGGCAGAAAGGAATCTTTTGGGCTAACTTGTGCTGGGGATGTGGCTTGTTATAAACGACGGGAAAGTTGCTTGCCAGCACCCACTGCTCCTTCGTTTGAGCTGTGTTGATGTGTGAGACAGAGGATATGGCCACTGCTGTGTGGATGTGAAAGGTATTTCAGATACACAAAACGCCAGGGTAATTAAGCTAGCTGTGATTAAGCAAGCTGCATAGCAATCAGCATGATTGCTGCTTGGCATGCAAGGAGGGAAAGAATCAAGGCAGTGTGGACAGAGCCTAATATACAGAGGAAAGGTTTGGAGGCAGGACTGGGCAGACTGTTAAGGGTAGATCTACTCAAACGCATTACACCATGTGGAAAGAGAATTTCCCACTCGGCTGCCTGGGGACATGCAGTCTTTCCATGCTGAGAGTTAAGAAAGCGATCATCTAACTGCAAGTGGGAACGTTTGCATTTGGAACTACCAGGAGTGTTTTGGTTCCTATGTGCTTCACTCCCGTACTTGCAGTTCATTACCTTCCTGTCCCTTGTACAAGTACGACTGGGAAGAGCACATGGTATGTGCCATTGCCTTTGGAGTGCTGTGGCTTCCAGCTGTTGGGTTTTCCTCTGGAGTTTTTCTGTGCCAGTAGCAGCCATACCCCATCCTTTTAAACTTAATGATCTAACAGAAATGACATGTCCTACTGGTATGCTTCCCAGCCATGACATGATACAGGAGGTACTATTCGGTGATAGCAGTTTATGATTTTCTGTCAAAAGATTGCTAAAAAAAAATGCAAAGAAGCACTTTTATGGCAAAAGAAACATGGACAGCAAAAAGTTGGAAATAATTGGAAGGTGCAGGGAAAGTAGCCAAGTCTTTAACTCATTTATCCATTTAGTGATGGAGGAAATGATAGACCATAATGAGCCAGGAAAGCTTGTCTGTAGGAAAATCACGGAATACTCCGTCACTTCAGTGGGCTAACTGGGAGATGAGAGTACAACTGTAATCCAAGTATTTGTGTTCAGTTACTTTTTTGGGGTAATCTATGGGTAGCCTTGCAAGTCAGTTGCATATGTCTTTTCTTCCTGCAAGTATTTTTTAGACAAGTAATGAAATTTGTGTCTTGTTTATCAGTATATTCATTAGTGCAATGACCCAAGAAAGGAACAAAACAGATGCTGACTTAGTGTTAAGTGAAGTTCTTCGGTATATATTTTATATTTCTTTTGTGTGTGTAGAGCTTTGCATTTGCAAAGCAAGTATCCCATTTTTAAATGATTCTCCAGCTTTTAGTATGATGAGCACTGGAGTAGAAGCTGGAAAAAGCCATGACAGACAATACGCATCTTATAATCTGCACTCATCCACCAGAAATTCGACTCTTTCAAGTAGTAGGAATAGCATTTCTGGAAGGTGGCCAGAGAGTGTTCTTGACAGCCTCTCAGTCCACAGAACATCTTACTCCCTCAAAACCCGAAGTAGTTGAGCACATCCTGTCATGGTTATCTCAGCAAACAAGATTCTGGCCCATCTAAAGCTCCAGGGATTTTGTTTACTGTGTTGTGTCCCAGACATGTCAATACTTAAAGGTTTTCCTTCCCCATTATGGGGATTAAAATGATATGTTTTTATTCATTTAGTGGAAAATCATTTAATATTGCTATTAGCAGACACATAGTGTTTAGGTAAAGATGACATCCATGTCATCACAGAGCGTGGAGTTTGCGTTTAAACCACAAAATTCAGGAAAAGCTGCAAAACCAAAGGTTTGATGTTAATTTCTATCTGGAGGATTTAAAGAGCAAGAAATTTAAAATGGTATTAAGTAGTACATCTCACCTTGAGTTTACATTACAACTTGAACTGTAAATTCTGTGCTACCTTTAAATAACCTGAACCTGTCTTAAGATCCCTTTATACTTTATTTCAGCCTGCTGTTAATGAGCTGTGTGTTTCTCTTCCTTATTTTTGGGAATGCTAGATCACAGTAGAGCTTTAAATGTTCATTTCCTCTAGAAAGTGATTCAGAGAGGAGGGGACAGTAAAAAAAAAAATCATTTGTGGTTCTATTTTCTTAGCTGTTTTTGGAAATCTAAGCCTGAGCTTTGAAATTACAACAGGAGCAAATGCTTTTAATTAAAAAAAAAAACAACAATCTGTTCTGTTTGCTTCTTTCCAATTTCTCCTTATCAGTCCCTGAGGCCATTCATTATTTAACATCATCCTATACATCCCTCAGTGTCACTCAGTTGTGCGTATTTCATCTCTTCACTTTCACAGGTACTGATGCTTGTATGGCTTCACTGTTTATTTTCAGTTATCAAACCATAGAAAAAGTCGACGAAGTTGATTTTTGTGGGTTATTTGTATTCCTTGTGTGTTTTTTGGCCTCTGCATTCTGCGTAATACAAAAAGAAAAACAAAACAAAAAAAACCCCAACAAAACAGGATAAAAGGATGATTCCTACCTACCCTGAGCAGCCTTTGAGTACCAGGAAAGAGCAAGGAGGAGGAGCAGCGTGCTCTGCAAGGCAGAGTTGGCCCAACATGCTGTCTAATGTCTGAGTGCTGTGATTATGTTTGTGGCCTTCGGAGAAAAAATGGCCTCTCAAAACCCCAAACAAAACAACCTCAGTAATGCCAGATGCAGTCAGGAGGGAGGATTGGATCCCTTCCTACAACTCAATATACAGTTAATGAGCAAAACGGTTGGTTCACAGATCTTACATCCTTTTACTTTAAAAGCCTTGATCAAAATTATGCATCCATGAACTTAATAGTATTTCCTCTGGGAGGCTATCTGCGCAGCAGATTTCCAGCGTGCATGAATGATGATACAGTTCTCTCAGCTAATGAATATTCTAGCTTTCCAGATACTTGCAGGATTAGGTCATAATGCTGGCAGTAGTATAAATTTCTGGCTTGGAGGCTTCTGCTCTTTGAGAGGTACTTGACTGTATAATCTGCTGATGTTTTCAAAAGTGCAAAGTAAAATCATTCTCTAATTGGAATGCTTCAGAAGGCATTTTGTGTATTAATATTGAATGCCAGGTTTATCTATTTTCAATTTTGCTGCTTTATTGTTCATATAGAGACATTCACCCAGTACATTTGAAATAAGACAAATTTTCAATTTCCTTTTTTTTTTTTCTTAAACTGTGATTGACATACTGTCCTTACAGTATTTGGCTGTTTCAGTGTTAAGTGGAAAGAGCTTTTCCTTTTAGTGGAAAGTGGGGGGGAAAAAAAAAACAAAAAACAAACCAACCCAAACACAAAATTCCAGTGTTTTGAAGAGAAAGGTGATTGCATATTGGTTTGTAAAGTTTAGCTGAAGTGTTGTCATGTTGTTTTCTGTTTGGTTTGAAAATACGTTGTTGTTATTTTGTGTTATTCTCTCTGGGAAATATATCTCAGTTTCCAGGAAACTTGCAATTGTACAGCAAATAAGCTTTGTGTGCTTATTTATATATCAGAAAGAAAATCTTGAATGTTATACCAAATCTTAGATCAAAATTCTCAGCAAGAGTGAGGATGGCGCTGAAGGATGGGCTTGGTGTGTAACTCTTCTGTTAAGGATGCTAATGGGGTGTGCCTGGTTGTTGATCCCAGCCCACTTGATTATGGTGATGCCTAAGCAGATACCATACAAAATATTGGATTTTCTTTGGCTATTTTCCCTTGGTTTGGTACTTCTGAAAGCTGTAGGAGTAGCTCAGCTTTCTCAGTGCACTAGTTGTTACAAAAATGTCTCCTGCAGAACAGCATGCTTCTTTTGGAGACCTTGTATTCATATGATAGACTCAATGTACAGTTTTGCAACTTAGTCCAGCTGACTAAATACTGGCAAATTCCTTGAACAGTGTTGAGGAAGTGGGAGCCAGAAGCTGAGCTTCTGCTCAGACTCCAGAAGGCATCCAGCGCTCTGCTCAGTGAGATAGAGCCAGAACTGGTGCGTGGCTGGGCTCCAGAGTGTATTACTGTAGGGGCAGAGAGGCGTAGCTTCACCCATTTCACCTAATAGGGTTTTTCCTCTCTCATGGAGGAGATTGTGCTATTTAATTGCAGGAAAAAGCCCCCTCTACTTACTCTCCATGTATAAAAAAAAAAAAAGTTTTCTAATTAGTCTTAAATCATGCATGCATAGAGAAAAACATGGTTTGCCTCCTATCTAATATTTTGGACATGCTCCCATTTTGTAATGTGATTTGATATGAAGCTGTAGGGGAGCGAATAATTCATTAATAAGGATCTGGCTAGCCAGCCCCATTGTAGTAATCATTCCACGCTGTTGCAGTTGCTACTTATTAAGTAGCTTGTGCTATCAGAAGTAATGAACAAAGTCTTTGGGCTTCAGGCAGTGTTTCTTCTCTTGAGTGTTTTTAGTGTCTCATATTTCGGTTTGAAGTTAATCAAGACGATCCGTTTGCACTTTTGTTTTAAACTTGATTTTGGTAACGGTGAAAACAGCGAGTCTAAAGTGCTTTCATCTACTGTTTAGTCATAGAATGGTTTGGGTTGGAAGGGACCTTTAAAGATCATCTCATTCCAACCCCCATCTAGTCCTAGGAGTAGTTCTGTCTAGTTCTAGGACTTGTTCCATCTAGTCCTGTGCGTTCAAAGAGGAAGGAGAACTTGGGAGAGTTTGAAAAAAAAAAAAAAAAAGAAAAACCAGCAGCTGACAGTACTTCCCCACTCTCCCTCCCAAGTAGTAATTGTGGAATATCAAAAAAGCCAACTTTGTTGCTCCAAATGTTTCTTTTCCCTTTCCAAGAAAGGACATTCAGTGTAAAATGCCTTTTTTTATCTTGCGGCATATGCTGCCTAACGGCCCATCCTGCTGTCTATTTCAGAGTCCAAAATTCCCTCAACTTGCTGATCTTTTAGTGTAAAACCCAAATTTGTCTTCCTCGGCACACATGAAACCACTTTAAAACCAGTCAACTGTTGTTCCTGATCTAATAATATGTTATCATATGCTCGAGTAATTTGGACTGCGTGCCGTCCAAAAACCCCCTAATATCAGGTCTGCTTTAGCGCCTGCTCGCCTGCGATCTGCGCTCCCCTCAAGCTTCTCGGGAGTTTGCACTGGCAAGTCTGATAGCTGGCCTGCTCAGAAAAAGGTCATACTTTGAAATGTTTCTTGTCATGATGGTGGGGAAAGCATCAGTAACTTTTTTGGCCTTGAGAGTGTTGGGGAAATACCAATAATTTCTATGGTAGCCATAAATTCAGGCACTTTAGGGACTGCTAAACATGCAAAAAAAGGCGTGGAAACTCAGAAGTATCTGTGCTTCTGGCCAAGTGGGATGAAACCAAGGAACATCTCTTGCTTCACGGCTTATCTAGACTGCTACAACACTGCAACAGATTTTATTATGTCATTGTTTCTGTTTCTAGCCTTGTCCTAACCCAACAAAAGCAGAAGTATCTGAAAGAAAATACTCGGGGGGCAAAAAAAGGAAATGGCAGCTACATTTTTTCCAAGCTAGTTTTTTAGGACTCTGTGAACGACTCTACATATCCTATTTTAAAAATGTCAAAGCAAACCGCAAATCTTAGATCACTTACACTAGAAATTAGTGTATGGAATTGTCGTTTTGAAATTATGAACCAGAAAAAAAAAATTGGCAATAAATTTAACAGTGAGTAAATGGAATTGTGGTGTTAAATTTCTTGTCATCTTTTCTCACTTTTCATAGGCCTGCTTGGTACTTATTTAGAAGCATTTATGAAGATAAACTCTTTTAGCAATATTACTGTAGAAATTGTAGGTGATTGGGCTGTTGGGCTGTTTTAAAGATGCTCTTTTCATGCTTGACTTGCTGAAGATAACTGTAGTTTGTTAAACATTCCTAATGGATATATTTTGCTTTCATAAGTGTATAGTCCCATGGTTCTAATTTTACGTTTTATTTTTATTTTGTTTGTAAAATCTTCTCCGTACCATAGTTTACCAAACTTGTTGCTGAGAAGCTTCATGTTCTTAATCACGATTCTTGGATTCCAAGACCGATGAATCAAATTAGTAACTGGAGAAAATGACACCATTCATAGGAGATAGTTGCACCTTAATGATTAAACCAAATAAAAGCAAGAGTAATGCTGCTGCAGGGGCAGTGCGTTTGGGGAATTCTCCTTTCTCTGCAGGGACCTATATGTAACGTGTGAATTTAGCCCTGATTTTTGTGCAACATTCAAACCCTCTGTGGATTTTAAGCTTTCAAAGTAGCACTTGCAGATAATGTTTTCTTGCCGTCTCTGGCATCTGTGAGCGTTTAGCAGCATCATGTGCAGCGATTTGGTGTTGGTTAAGTATGTTTCACAGAATCACAGAATCATTATGGTTGGTAAGGAGCTCCAGGGTCATCAAGTCCAACCTTTCTCCTAGCTTCTCTCTAACCACTACACCATCTCCTCAAGCACCACATCTATTCGTTCTTTAAACACCTCCAGGGATGGTGACTCCACCACCTCCCTGGGCAGCCTGTT
>JAVSBS010001726.1:0-14948 GCA_033124195.1 Coracias cyanogaster
GGGTGCTGCTGGCAGGGCCCGGTGCCGGGGGACAGCAGGGTCCCCTTCCCCTCTCCATCCCACGGGGCCACTGGTGCCAGCACCGGGGCTCGCTGGGGATGCAGGGCTGGGGCTGCTCACCCCACTTATGGTCACGCTGGGGGTTGTAGTGATGTGTGTGGCTCGGCTTTGTCCTCTTCCCACTCCCACCTCACCGAGGGATGCTCCTGGCTCCAAGGGATGCTCCTGGCTCCAGCACAGTGCCTGTCCCCCATCCCAGCACCATGTGCTTGGGCTTGACTGGGTACTCCTGCATCCCCAGTCCCATCCGGGATGATGCTGTGCCACCCTCTTCTGTGCTGGCCACGTGCTGGGGACAGATCCCGTCACCCTGCCATGATGGCCGCTAGCTCCATGGGGACCCTGAGGTCAGGATGAACCCCAGGAAGGGGCTCCAGTGCTGGGGGCTCAGCTCTCTCCCCCCATGGCAGCGGGCGCTGGTGGAGACGCACCTGAGCCGCATCCGGAGCCTGGAGCAGCAGCTACGGCAGCGTGATGGTGGCACCTTTCCCGGGCTGGGCACCCCATTGCCAGGCCAGGAGGTGCCTTTCCTCACCCTGCACCCCAACCCCAGCCTGACCCATGGTGAGTTGCTCCCCTCCCTGCCCCGGGGACCCCCCTGGGACCCCCCAGGCTCAGTGCTGGAGGCTGAGCCGTGCTCTGCCCGCAGTGCTGGAGCGCGCCGGGGGCTGGCAGAGCCGGGGGCTGGAGGCTGAGCTGGAGGCAGCGCGGCAGGAGACCCAGCGCGCCCAGCACCGTGAGGAGCATCTCAAGGCCGAGTGCGAGCGGCTGCAGGCGGAGCTGAAGCATCTGCAGGACACCCGGGAGCAGGTACGGGGCAGGATCCGGCCGTGCGGGACCACCCCCCATCCCTGGAGGGTGGGGGTCTGGGTGCTGACGCGGTGTCTGCTCTCCCCAGGACCAGTCGGAGCGGGACATGGCCTGGGTGAAGAAGGTGGGCGACGACCAGTAAGTGTTGAGGACGGACTGGGGCGAGGACTCGGTTGTGGTGGGGAGGGTCCCCATGCTGGCAGGGAGCACCGTTGGGCTTCATATCCTGGGGGGGCCAGAACCTCCCTTTGGGAAGGGTCCCTGGCGTCTGGTGGGATCCTGCCCCCCAAAAGCACCCGCTGCTCCCCGGGAGTTTGGGGTTGAACTGGGCTCCAGGCGTGGGGTGGCTGCAGACCCGTGTCCGGCACCGAACAGTCTGCGCGGTGCCGGCTCGGTGCGGGTGCCGCTGCCTCCAGAGGGCACTGACGGCCTGTGGCTGCCGAATGGCACCGTATGGCACCGAGCGGTGCCATGCAGCTCTGAACGGCATGGTACAGCACCGAGCTGTGCCATGCAGCTCCGTATGGCACCAAACGGCATGGTACAGCACCGAGCTGTGCCATACAGCACCGAGCTGTGCCTTACAGCTCCATCTGGCACCGAGCTGTGCCATACAGCACCATACAGCTCTGTACGGCACCGAACGGCACGGTACAGCACCAAGCAGTGCCATACAGCACCATACCGCTCCATACGGCACCAAGCTGTGCCATGCAGCTCCGCACAGCACCACGCTGTGCCGTACAGCTCCATACAGCACCAAGCTGTGCCATGCAGCACCATGCAACACCAGGCTGTGCCATACAGCACCGAGCAGCACCCGGCTGTGCCATGCGGCCATGCCATCCTCCGGGACACCGGCCTGGCTGCACCGGGCAGCACCAGGAGTGTGTCCAGGGTGCTCAGAGCCCTTGGCTGCCCCTTCTCTAGCTCTGCACCAAACCCTGCTGGAGTTTTATTTGGTTTTGCAATGGTGTAACTGGGTGCGGAGCCATCGCGGTGCCGGGGCTGGGAGTCCTTCCATGGGGACAATTTCTTGCTGGCAAGGGCAGTGGTGGAGTCCCCATCCCTGGAGGGGTTTCCAAGCCGTGGAGATGTGGTGCTGAGGGCCAGGGATTAGTGGTGCCCTGGCAGTGCTGGGGGAACGGTTGGGCTCAATGATCTGAAAGGTCTCTTCCAATCCAAACAATTGATTCTATTATTCTCTTCTGTCCCAGGACAGGCAGCAGACAGCCCTGCCCCAGCTCCCAGGCACAGGGGGGTTTACTCTGCTGAGCATACGGCGCCCAGTGGCACCTCCCCAACCACCGCTCTCTGCCAGCCCTGAATGGGCCCTTTCTTTGCCCACTGCCAGGCTGGTTACACCCTGCATGGCGCAGCCAGGGAGGGAATGGGCACGGCTGTCCCCATCCCGCTGCTCCTGTGTGGCCATCTTCCCCATGGCGCCAGCCCTGGTGCCAGGGCAGGATGATGGCCACGAGGAGCGCTCGCTCTGGACAGGCAGGGCTGGGTCCCAGGGGATTGAGGCAGGGCAGTGGGCAGGGGCAGGGCCCAGCCCTGGCTCCCTCCATGCCCCAGGAGCCCTGAGGGAGCGTCCCAGGCACACACGAGCCTCGGCACATGCTGCGCTGTGGCAGCAGTGGCCAAGCAGGAGTGAAAGGAGCTTCTGTCTGACCCTGAAAAGCCCCTCTGTGTGAGGATGACTCGTGCCAGTGGCCCCTGAACCACAGTGTCCCAGCCTGCCTGCACCCGGCCTGGCCCCAGCAGAAGCAGGCAGGCTCGGCGGCCGATGTCGGCGCTGGACAGTGGCTGAAGGCGCCTTTCCCAGCTCTCCCCAAGCTCTCACAGGAGTATGGCCCAGGAGCAGCTCAGCCCTGGAGTCCTCCCCGCTCCCTGCCCTAGACCCAGGGTGCTCAGGTTCCTGCACAGGGCCGTGTGTGGAGTGGACGCTGGGCGATGCCCTCCTGGGCTCACCAGCCCTTACTTTGGCTCCGTGAGGACATCGATGACGCATTTCCTCTGCGGTCCCACTGTCGTCCAGTTCTTGGCCAGGCTCACCATGGCCCCGGCGTCCAGCAGGCCGTAGCCATAGGAGTGGCTGACTGTGGACAGACACAGGGTCAGCACTGCTCCGGAAGGTGCCAGGACGTGTGCCCGGCCATGCCACGTGGCCCACCAGAGCCTCCCGCCTCCTTCAATCCCCAGGGCTGCCAGGCTGCTCTGCCCCAGCACCTCTGGGCTAGCAGGAACAGGAGCCCTTGGCCCATCCCTATCACCCCAGTACCTTTGCGGCCAACACCGTTGGTGACCCAGTCATTGGCGTTGAGGTGAGCCGGCTTCGATGTCTGCACCACCAGGTGCTGCATGTCCCGCCAGGTCAGGTTCTTGCTGCGGGGAGACATGGGGCTCAGGCAGCGGCACCCGGCTCCTGCCAGCCCCAGGCCAGTCCTTGCCAGGGTGCCAGTGCCTCCTATGGCCGCCCTAGCCCAGCCCCGCTCCGAGCCTGCCCTTACTTGGCTTCCAAGGCAAGGGCGATGATGCCAGCGGCCAAGGGTGCTGAGGCTGATGTCCCCGTGTGCGATTCAGTGCACTTCTGCCTGAGGTCAGTCGTCACCTGCGAGGAGAAGTGCCAGGGTAGAGGGTGCCACACGCACCATCTGCGTCCAAGAGCTGACGAGGGGGCTTGTCTGCCCATGGGGGAGGCGAGGCAGAGCCACTGCTCCTGGGGCACCTCGTGAGCTACCTCCAGAAACCCTCAACTCACAAACCCGGGCCTGGGGAGCAGCCCTGTGAGCGGCAGCACGGGGCCAGCCCTGCTCCCAGCACCGTGTCCCGCTTGGCTCCTGGAGGGATGCCCATGGTGGCCACAACTCACAGCACATCCCACCCCCGCTGGCAGACACCAACCCCCCCGACTCACAATCTGCTTCTCGTTCTGGTTGCCGCTGCTGTAGGTGGTGGCGAGGGTGGAGGAACAGGCCTCGCTGTACCAGGGCACGTTCCCGTACTGCGTGGTGCTGCTGATGGACAGCGTGTAGATGCTGTTGGTGTACCCGTCGCAGTTGCAGCTGTCGTGCTCCCGGCCCCCGTTTCCAGATGCCCAGACAAAGATGGAGCCCAGCCCGCCTCGGCCCTACCAACAGAGACAGGCTGAAGGCCAGCGCCGGTGTCACCCGGCGTCACCCGTGCTGCCACAGGGCAGGGAGCCCCAGGCTGGAGCTGGGACAAGCAGATGGTGCTGGCTCTAGGGCTCCTGTAGCCTGAGTGGGAAAGAGTGAGCAGATGTGGCCTTCAGGAATTCCAGGGGCCTGTCAGAAAGCTGGGGACAGACTTTCTAGTAGGCCCTACTGGGACAGGAAAAGGGGATATGGTTTGAAACTAAAAGAGGGAGATTTAGGCAAGACAGAAGGGAGAGATTGCTGCCCCTGAGGGTGGTGAGAGCCTGTCCCAGGCTGTCCAGAGAGGTGGTGGCTGCCCCATCCCTGGCACCATTGCAGGTGAGGTTGGCCGGGGCTCTGAGCAACCTGCTCTAGTTGCAGATGTCCCTGCTCCCTGCAGGGGGGTTGGAGGAGATGAACTTGAAGGGTTCCTTCCAACCCAAACCGTTTTGTGATTCCATGGTGCAGCTGGGACATCAGGGACAGTGGGATGCCACTGGTCACAAGCACTGCCATCCCTCACCACCACCGTGCCTATGGGGGGGCCAAGGCACCTCTGCAGAGGCTGCCCTGACCGGTCAGGCGCCGGGCAGCAGGAAGCCCTGGCCAAGCAGGGTTTCCAAGAAGCCACGTCTTTTCCACTCAGCAGCACTGGGGCTCACTCTGCCCGTGTGGGACCTGCTGCAGCCCAGCAGCGCTGCGGGAGATTGGCAGAGCCACCCTGACCAGCACCCAAAGGCTGTGGCTCCACCTGTCGCATGCATGGCGCTGCGGGGGCGTTTGCCGGCCTGCCTTGCACCACACACGTCTGTCGGCGCAGGGGCTCCCAGGCAGAACGTGGGGCACAGATGACCATGGCGATGCCAAGGCACAGGTGGCACACAGTGGGGGAGGATTGGCATACGAAGTGAGGGTGAACGGCTGACATGAAACCTCTCAGAAACCAGCACAGGGCTTCAGGGAGCGGGGAGAGCCCAGCGTGGGCTGCGCAGGAGCCCTCAGAGCAGGGAGGACGGGACTGCTCACAGGCGAGATAAGCCCTGGGCACAGGAGGAGCCGTGACTCAGAAGCTGCTGCACAAGAAGAACAGGAAAAACCAACAGAGCCTGATCCTGGAGATGGGCTGAAGACAGCTCATGGCAGGAGGGCAAGGACAACAACCAGCGCAGGCAGAGCAAGCGAGACCTGAGGGAAGGCGCAGGAACTCGGCCAACGCTCCCCGCCATGCGCTCCTGCTCACCTGGCTGACCCCTCGGAAGAAAGCCTCCTCCGCCAGCCGGGCTGGGCCATCCACGGTCTTGCCATCGTCCTCGGGGCCCCAGCTGGCACTGTAGATGTGGATGTGGTTGGGATTGAGGCCCAGGGAATGGGCCTCCACAGCATCAGTCACCTCCCCATCCAGCATGCGCACGCCTAGGGCCAGAGAGCAGACGTCACGGGCGACCGGACGGGGCAGGGCAGCCACAGAGCCGCTGGCGAGAACCCTCCGTCCACTGCTGCCGCCTCGTGCCACAGGCCACCACCGGCCAGCAGCGCCGAGATCCCTGGCACAGCCCCGCTCCTGCAGCGCCCGCGGAGCCCAGCGCAGGCTTTGCCCTCGGCGCAGTGCAGGGCAGTACCCACCTCCGATCCTGGCGTTGTAAGCCACGCCGACACCACAGATCCCATTGTTCGCCACGGCAGCGACTTCGCCGGCGCAGCGTGTGCCGTGTCTGCAGCCAAAACAGAACCAAACGGCCTCAGGCAGGGCGCAAGGAGCACAGGGCTGGGCACCGGCCACAGCTGGAGGGACCAGTGCCCAGGCTGCGGCTTGTCCCCAGCAACCAGGTGCCAACAAAGACCCTGTGGGGCTCCTTTGTCAGCCCTCCCGCCCCAGAGCAGGGACTGAACAGACACCAGGCACCCCAAAGGGCACTGCTCGTGTCAGAAAGGGAGGCAGGGCGTTTCTCCACGAGGCAGAAGCGTGATGCCACCCCTGCACCCACTCACGGTCCATGAGGGCTGGCAGTGCCCCCGAGTCCCTGTCACAGCTGGGTTCTGTTGCCCTCACCACTGCCACCCTCACCCTTGCCACTGCCACCCTCGCCGCTGCCACCTCACCTGTTGTCGTTCATCTGCGTGTAGCGGGGCTGTGGGTCTGGGTCCTGGTCATTGACATCAAAGCTTGCCCCTGGGTCCTGGAAGACAGATGCAGCAGTTGGAGACTTTCAACCATGGCCACCAAGCCCCACCGCCCCAGGCCACGCTCTGCTCCACAGCCCCAAGGCTGGGCTGAGCAGGCGAGAAGGCTCCAGTCCCACCTCCATCGCTTTCCTCCATGTCCTGCCATGGTGGACACCAGCCCTGTGCCACACAGCTCCAGGGCTGCACCGCACCGATGTGGCTGCAGCCGCCTGGACAGGCTCCCGTGGCACATCGCCCTGCAGCATCACCCCACTTACGTAGTTGCCCTCCAGGTCAGGGTGGTTCTTCTCAATGCCATCATCCAGGATGGAAACTACGATGCCCTTGCCCGTGTAGCCCTGCTCCCAGGCCTGGCGCACGTTCAGGTCCCGCTGGTTCGTGTTGTACTGCCGAGAGAAGCGCTGGCAATAGGAGCTGCGCCCAGTCGCTGGCATGACAGCGAGGTGTGCCTGGAGCCCTCCCAGCCCAGCCCAGCCATAAGGGCAGGCAAGAAGCAGCTTACACAGAATCCCAGCACGGTGGGGGCTGGACGCGACCTCTGGAGATCATCTCATCCAACCCCTGCTCCAGCAGCTCACCCAGAGCAGGGGGCTCAGGATCGTGTCCAGGCGCCTTCGGAATCTCTCCAGAGAAGGAGACTCCACAACCTCTCTGGGCAGCCTGGGCCAGGCTCCCACACCCTCACCCCAACCAACGTGCTCCTCCTGCTCCCATGGAACCTCCTGGGTTCCACTTGGTGCCCGCTACCCCTTGTCCTGTCGCTGGGCACCACTGACAAGAGTCTGGCCCCATCCTCTTGCCCCCACCTTCTAGCTCTTGATCAGATCCCCTCTCAGGCTTCTGACAGTCACAAGCACGGAGCTCGCTCCTGGGCCAGGCAAAGGGTTGCTCCCACCCAGCCCAGCCTGGCCAGAGCCGCAGCTCTGCAAGCACGGCCTCCTCCCTGGACACAGCACCGGGCGACTGCCCCCAGCCTTCCTCCTCCCTGCCAGCCTGGCTGGCAGCAGCAGGAGCTCCCTTGGGTGCCACATCTGCATCCCCAGGACACACACCCGCTGTCTTGACTCGCCAGCACTCACCAGGTACCACTGCTGCGGGAACTTGGGGTCTGTGGGCTCCATGAAAATGTCTCGCTTGATCCTGCGCTTTGCCACCTGCTGCTCCAGCCACTGCACCTGGGGGCACAGAGTGGGCATGGGGCTCTCTGCTGCGCTGCCGCAGCTCCCCAGCCCCCTGCCCCTGCCAGCTGCCCACCCAGAGGGGCTCTCCCCGGGGAGCTCGCAGCCGGCCTCGGGCTGGCAGAGCCACCAGAGCCCCCAGCCTGTCCCTTGTGTCCCCCCTGTCCAGCCACGCCAGAGCGGCTGTGCTCCAGCAGAGCGGGCAGGTCGGGGCGCAGAGCTCTGCTGAGCAGCGGCCGCTGAGAGCCTGCCAGCTGCCGTGGCACGCCGCACATCCCGCTGCGCTGCCAGCGTGCCAAGCCCCTGGGCTGGCGCCAGGGCACGGAGATCACAGCAGCCCTGTCACACGGCCACAGGGGGAGCTGGCTCTGCCCCACACACAAGGACAGAGCCCACCAGAGCCCTGTGCCCAGCATCACGGCTGCCCACGGGACGGTGGTGCTGACTCTGCCGACCCCTGCCCTTGCTGGCCACCTGCCAGGCTCCCACCCGGCTCTGCCACGGGTCTCAATGCCAGGGGACAGTCCGAGGCAGCTCGGCCCCGACCTGTGCCCAGCGCTGGCTCACATGGCCGTGCAGTGCCCAGGAGCACAGCCAGGCCCTGCCTGCCGTCTGTGCCGCGCTGCACCTACCTGTGGCTCCCTGGCCAGACGGCTGTGCCAAGGCTGGTGGGGCGAGAGGGAGCGCTTCACCACGCCGCTGTGCCGAAAGTGGTAATAGTCGCCAAAGATCTGCAATGGGGACAGGGGAGAGACGGTCAGGAGAGCCTGGTTGCCCAATTCCCCGTCCCCTACCCTCAAGCCCAAGCCCCGGGGCTGCCACGGGCAGGCTGAGCCCCCCACTCCGGAGCAGCTGCTGGAGCTTCTGCCCAGGACCTTCTGCGACAGGCTGCAGCAGCTGGTGACAAGGTGCTGGGGAGACCCTGAGGCCACAGCTACACGGCCTCTGCCCACCCCACCCCACCCTCCTGTGGGTCCCGTTTGCTGCGAAATGTCCAACAAAGCCACTGCTGTGGCAGGGAGCGGCAGAGAGGGACAGGCCTTTTGGAGCCAGCCGGGAAGAGGCACCAGACTCAGCAGACAAAACCACCGGGGCTCTCCCAGAGCCGGCCAGCACCCAGTGGGGTACGGGTGGGTCCTGATCAGGGCAGAGGGGGTCTGAGCCAGCCCTGGCTCCTCACACAGGGCACCTGCAGGCACCCAGTGCCCCACCGGAGCACCCTGCACCACCCTGGAACATCAGCACCCCACTGGTCTCTACGAGGGGCACAGCCAGCTCCAGCAGAGCAAAGCAAGGGTCTCGTAGGTGTCCAGCCCCAGTCCAGTAGCCGTGCTGCAATGGCCCAGGCCAGCTCCCAGCACGCGGGGCTGGGGCAGGACGGGGCTCCAGCACAGCCCAGCCAGGCCATGAGGCCATGCAGCCGCCCAGCTGGTTATTTTTAAACCCCGAACCCTCTCCAGCGCTGTCATTTCCTCATCCCCTCCTGCTGATCCCGGAGGCTGGCTGGGCCCTGCTACCCAGGGCCTCCCAGCCCAGCAGCCTGCCTGAACTGGGGAGCAGGAGGCCGAGCATCCACCCTGCCCCACTGGAGCCGATCCGGCTGCCCAGGCCGTGCCATCGCCGGCAGCGCTGGGCAGAGAGGGCTGCTGGAACACACCGGAGCAAATCTCACCCGCCACCACCTCAGGCTGCTGCAAAACAGTGCAGTTGTGGCCAGCGAACCACCCGACAAGCTTATCAGAGCTCTGCAGACGTGCCACTGGCCCAGTCAGCCACACTGCCAGCCAGAGCCACGCAGGGGAGGAAAGGGGCACCCGGGTGACCGCCACCCTCAGCCCTTGCAGCAAATCCTGGCTGCGGCTCTCCAAGTCCTGCATTTCACCTCAAAGCCCAGCAGTGCTCCGTGGGGGAGGGCAATGCAACCCAGCGCCCAGAGCCAGGCCTGTGCCACCCCTGCTTGGGGCAACTGCCTGTCAAAAGGGAATTGCTCTGCTCCACACAGCCCCCCCACAGCACAGCCCCTGTGCACCCGCTGCTCCATGGGCAGCAAAGGGGATGGATTTGACCTGTGGCAGCCCAGCACTGGTGGCACAGGATGGCAGGAGCCGAGCACCAGGTCAGGCTCCATCACCAGGGCAGGCTGGTGCTGGCACACACTGGCACAGGCCAGTCCCCAGGGAAGGGACAGGCAAAGCCCCTGGCCACCAGCTCAGGACCCTGCTCCTCTCTGTGCATCCCCCAGACCTTCGGCTGTGCTGGGGACAAGCTCGTGGTGGGGGACAATGTGGGGTGCAAACCAACCCCACACCGGTGTCACCCAGGGAAGCCACAGACCATGCCAGCTCCCCGAGACACGGTGCTGGTGACATGGGGCTGCGCTCCCCAGGGCCAGTGGCAGCCAGACGCTGAGAAGACTTGGCCTGCAGCTCTGCATCCCTTCCCTGCAGAGCTCAGGCAGGCGCCTGGAGCCGTGGCACAGCCCTGCAGCTTACCCAGGCCTGTCCCCGGCGCACACCGCGACCCCCTGGCACAGCCTGGGATGCCCGGCAGCTTGCAGCGCCTGGGGAGGTGCCGAGGTGAAGAGCCTCTGCACTGGGCTGGCAGAGGCCCCGGCACCCCCTCACCCCTCCGGGGTAAGGACAGAGCCCCGATTGTTCCGGCAGGCCGACCGCGGCCCTGCCCGGCCATCCGCCCGGATTAGGTCTCACAGACAGCGCGGTGGCAGCCAGGAGCCGGCCAGCCCACACGTCCCACCCTAATCCCCACAGGCCCTGTCCTCAGCAAGGGCAGAGCCACCCCCAGCCCCCCGCGTCCCTGGGGCCTTGATCCTGCAGAGATTGGAGCCAGCTCACGCTCCTGCCCTGACCTCCTGCCACAGCTGGTGGCCACCTCGGCCACCCCAGGGCTGCCATACTCCTGCCCCGTCCCCGGGAGTGGGGTGATGTGCTGGGGGCAGCAGGGGCTGGTGGGGACGGGAGCTCAGAGCACTCCTCCGTGGGCCAGTGCTGCTGTGGCCGCTTGGCACCGGGGTCCCACCAGTGTGGCCCAAGGTGGTCACCAGCAGCCGGGTCCTTCCCCAAGGGTCCCCATCCCCAGCTGGGGCTGTGTCCCCTCCTCAGCACCAGCCCCAGTGGCACGAACCATTGTGCTCCCACCCCACCGCCACAGCCATCCCTCTCCTCTGACCCCCACACTGTCCTTCGGGTCCCCTTCAAGGCCACTGGCACCAGAGGCTGGTCTTGGCACCTCTGTGCTGGCCCAGGGGCCTGCCCAGCTCCACAGGGAGTACACCAGGACAGGACAGGACAGGACAGCCTCCGAGGACAGTGTCCAGACCCCACACTGAGGCCAGGATCCTCTCAGAGAAGGACCCTGGGGGCCTCTCACTGGGGCACTGCCAGAAGCACCCGGTCCCCCCCCTTCCAGCCTGGCTGCCACATCCTGTCCCAGCAGCGCACACCCCCCAGGAACAGCAGCCCAGAAACCTCCCAGGAAGGAAAACCCAGCTCCTTCCAGCCCTGTCACGGTCCCTCTGTGGGCTGCCTGGGCCAGCCCAGCCTCATCCCGCAGCACACACACCAGGACCAGCTCCAGAACGGGACAAAACATGCCCAGACCAGCAGGTCCTGTGCAGCCCGCGGGGCTCTGCCTGCAGGTGCTGCCTTGCTGGGAGAGCCAGGGCAGGGGTGCCAAGCTCCAGCCGCAGGACAGCACAGAGAGAAGGTGGGTGCCGTGGGGCAGAGCTGGCACAGAGCCTCTGTGGCTCACAGGGAGGGACCCCAAACAGGCCTGGGCTCCTGATGGGCACCCCTAGGCTTCTGGAGACACGGCCACAGAGCCCAGCGCCCCTCGGCCCTGGCAGCTGGGCCTGCACCTGGCACCACAGGAAAATGCTGCTGGGAGCAGGTTGATGGCACCTCAACCCCATCCCCACTCCCAGGGGTCTCAGCAGAACCCTGGCCCAGCGGGACATGTCCTGGGCTGCTCTCCTGGTCCCCTCTGCCTGACACGTCCTTTGCCCTGACATCTGCTCTACGACACTTCCTCACAGACAGCACCTACGTGAAGCCACCCCATGGCCCCAAAAGAGCAGACACCAGCTGTGGGGCCTGGCTCCGGCCCCCACCGAGCTCCTTCCTCTGGCACAATTACCAGAGGACTCCCGGGGACCTGCCGCCCCACACAGGAGTCCAGTCGGGTGGCAGGACAGGGCTCCAGACGCAGCCACCTTCCCCGCCCGCCACGCAGCTGCTCACAGCGAGGTCCTGACACCGCAGTTGTGCAATATCCTCTGGGATTTCACCCCTCGCTTCCTTCCCAGAGAGCAGTGCCCCGCTCTCAGGGCAACAGACCCCTGGGCACGCAGGCAGCCCAGCTGGGGCTGGCAGAGCCATGCGAGCTCTGCTCCGGCAGTGCCAGACCCACCTTGCCGGAGCAGCGCTGGTCCAGCTGCCCTCGCCTGCACAGGGGCCGGGGGGGGTTCCTCTGGGCCAGCCCTGCTGCACCCGCTCCCATGGGTCCCCTTGGCCCCCGCTTTGGCCACAGCAGCCACACTGGCACCAGCTCCGTCACCCAGGCGGTGCTGCTGCTGCCCCGGCTGAGCCGAGGCCGTGCCGCCGTGGGGCGGCTCACTGCAGGGAGCGCCGTCGGGAACAGGGAGCCCTCCCCTCCTCCACCAGCGCACACACCCCCAGTTTTCTGATGCTAGGATGGGCTTTTCCTCCTTCCCCCCCAGCAGGCAGTGTGCCGCGCCATTCTGTGCCATGCCACCAGACCGTCCTGCTGGCAGGGAGAGACCCCGGCTCTCTCCAGCTAAGGACCACCCTTGAGTCAACGCAGCTGGAAGGCTGCGGCAAATGGGCACGAACATGGTGGCCCTGCTGCCACAAGGAGCAGCCCCTGAGCCGGCTGCGGGGCCAAGTCCAGTGCCTGCCAAGCATGGCAGAGCCACCAGAGGACACCTCGTCTGCAGGGAAAAGGAAGCAAGGGACTTACCGGGCCCAGGTTGAGGAATCCATGCTTCCTAGCCAGCCTGTCAGCCTCCTGAGGCCCTGTGGGGACGAGCACAGCCCAGGTGTTGGTGTAAATGCGCTGGGTCAGCACCTCCTGGGCCAGGAGAGTGAGGGCAACCACCAGCGTCCAGAGCAGGAGCAGCGAGCAGGGCCTCAGCTCCATCAGAGTATCGGGGTTCCTCAAGCCGGGGAGCAGGAGCGTCCCGTCCCGGGAGCAGCGGTGGGTCCAGCAGCCTCCCTGTGTCAGCACCACGAGGCGCGCCGGGGACCCCGCTCAGCCCCCAGCATGGGGACGGGCCCGCAGCAGCCGGGCCGGAGGGCAGCAGCAGGAACACACCGTCCGGGACAGCAGCACGATCTGCGGAAAGACGGAATAGAGGTCAGGCCCCGGGGCACCTCTCCTCACACCCAGGGACGGCAGGCTCCAGCAGATCGAACCGTGGCTCCAGCACCGGGCAAGGAGGCCTCGGGGCACAGCACCCACTGCGGCTCAGGGGCAGCCGGACGGGACCGGGGCCCCACGGAGCCGTGGTGTCGGCTGGCTCCCAGGGCAGCCCAGCGCGCCTGCCCCAGCACGGAGCCGCTGTTTACCTTGCCTGTTACCCAATGTGTGCTCACAAACACGGAAAACAAACTGGGAGGGGAGAAGAGCATGGGAGCAGGGGGGAGGCGAGGCACGGGGAACTGTGCCGCCTGCCACCTCGGCCTGCAGCAGACAGAGCCCCTCTGCCAGTTGGGATAGGACTATCTGGGCACGGAGCTGAGGACATCGGGGACGGGAAGCCTGCCAAGGAGATGCTGCACAAGGGACTGCACCGAAACGAGACTCTGGACAGAGGAAAGCCAGGGAGAGCCCCCGGGCCCGGCAGCGTCGCCGTCAGGGAGCACCCAGGCAGGGCCTGGCAGCAGTGCCAAGCGCCGAGCTGCCTGTCACCAGCAGCAGCGCAGCTCTGCCCTTCCTCCGGAGCACAACATGGTGACACCGCTGTGACTCATCCTCACAACCGAAGGGAAACTGGCACAGGGACCAGGAAAAGGGGCATGCTGTCACCTCAGCACACAGCCAGGGACCAGGAAAAGGGGCGCGCCGTCACCTCAGCATGCTCCCAGGGACATGCACGCAGGGATGCCTGGGGGTGGCTCACTCCGTGTCGGAGGGAAAACACATGAAGCTGAGAAGGCAGGTGGGGAGCAGAGCTGGGAGCGACCCACCCAGCACCAGTGCAAGCTCCAGGCACGGAGCTCCGCAGGGACCCCGGAACATCTGGCCACGTTTCAGAGCCAGCAGGCAAGGTGAGAGCCAGCAGTGCCCGGAGGAGCCCCATCCCCCTTGGCAAGCAGCAGCCATGGTGAGCAGGAGCCTGTGGCGCTGCCAGGGGAGGAGAGCAGCTCCTGGCAGCTGCTGGAGACCTCGCCGCAGGCTGTGGCGCAGACAGTGCCGCGATTCAGGCACGCTGCAGCGAGGTCTCAGCGACCTGCGGGCCTGGACGCCCTGCCGAGGCACCCCGAGCCGCAAGCACCCGCCGAAGGCTGGGTAGGAGCTCCAGGTCGCAGGTTGTGCCAGGGCCCAAATCACAGTTTCCAGTGGGAAAGGCTCCCGCAGCCCCCGGGGAGGGGAAAGAGCTACCGCCTGAGCGGGGAGAGCGGCAAGCACAGCACAAGGGGACACTGTCTGCCATGGCCCACTCCGTGCCAGCACCTTGCCCTTCCGCCGGTCACCAGCCGGGCAGTCTCCTGCGCCAGCAGCCACCCTGCTCCGCGGTGACAGCCGCTCCAGGTGGGGACAACGCTGGGACAACAGGGCCCTGCAGAGCCGGGCAGCCCACGCCGGCTGCCCCAGCCCAGCCGGACAGGTCGGCTCCCGCCGCACGACCCCCGGCAACCGCCGCACGCCCCGGTCCTGCTGCAAACCTTTGGCCTCCTGCCCTGGCACAGGAAGGGGAAGCAGAGGCACAGGGACGGCCTGGGCCGCTGCATGGGGGGCTGCGAGTGGGACGCGGGCCCACGGCCGAGGTCCGCGCTGTACCCACGGGCTGGCGATGGCACACGGAGCATCGCACCTGGTACGCGCGGGGCGGCAGCCGGACGGGATCCTTCCCGATACCGGTGGATCCCAGCACTTGCCTGCGCACTGAGCCCCGCTGCCACAAGGCAGTGCCACGGCTGGAGCAGGGGCCGTACGGCCCCAGAGCCACCAGCCGTCCCCACCAGCCAGCCCCACCGCACGGCCGGAGCCAGCAGCTATCCCCGCACCCCGCAGGGCGGCTCCGGCGGCGGGCCCACGGGTGGCTGCGAGGGCGGCGGGGCCGGGGCTGGCCCCGTGGGTGCGGCGGGACCAGGCCCGGCTCCATCCCCGCCCCCGGATTCCCGCAGCGGCCGCTCCGGCCGGCCCCGCCGCCAGCTCCAGTGCGCGGCCGGGCCGGGCTGGCCCCAGCCCGCTTCCCCGGCCCGCTCCTCCGCCGGGGCGGCCGCAGCCCCCGCGCTCCCGGTACTCCCGGGCTGACAGACTCCGCCCCGGCCGCCCCCGAGCCCGGCGCTGCCCGATC